>JARJPP010000342.1:0-37436 GCA_030782485.1 Beauveria brongniartii
CCCCCCCCCCCCCCCCGAGAGATTGTCCAGTTTCTCAGAAACTAACCAAGTCGCAACAAAGAAGCACGAAGCCGAGTTTTTAGTGCGAACAACAGCCCATGCTTTGCAGCAAAAGTAAAACATCAAACCGCCCGCTAACTAGCTTGCTTGATCAGCTTGATGGAGCTTTGACTAGGGATCTAATTGTACTCTGGCGCGGGACCAACTTGTCAACTTTCTCTCACCCTCACGTTGGCGCCATCACTTTTGATGTGGCGTTGCTGGAACACGCTGCTAGAACACGCCAACTGAAGGCTAGAAGGCGTTTTTTTTTTTTTCGAACAACTACCCCGAATGTGACAAGGATCGACTGAGCACTGTTCCTTGCAACTAGGCTAGACATGCAGCAGGGGCAGGCTCAGATGTTCACGAGCATGCGCGTTGTCTCGATGCGAAACCGCACGCCCACTACGCCAGAGAGAGGATGTCATGTCACAAACAGCCTCCGTTGTACTTCTAAAAACAGGCATGAACACCCGCCCTTGTATGTTTCAGAGAAGCAGGTCTGTCCAATGTATTTTTCCTACAGATTACACTTGCCAGCCAACGACTACCACACCCGAGGGGGGGGGACATGTTTTGCGACAGTCGGTGATAGCGGGCTGCAGGACGAGTAAGTGGCTGATGACTGAAGAACTCGGCTGGCTACGCGACTTGTTAGACGGAGAAAGCCCATTATAATTCTCTACAACTATCCGTCTTGGAAAGCCCATCATAATTCTCTACAACTCTCCACCTTGACTCGGTCATCACACCATTACAAAGAATCGTGTGTTTGCCGAGTACAATTATTGGTAGACAGAAGGCAGCAGCGCAGCCACACTCTCGAAAATCAGCATCATATGTAGTAGGAGCCATGATTACTAGTTGAAATCTACGAAAAAGTGTTATCTGAAATGCTTTTGATTCGTTGCGCTAGCTTTTGCTGCTTCGCTGGCCTCGGCCGCTGATGCGGCATGGCCCGAGCTCTCGGACTTGTTTATGCAATCAGACTGCAGGAGCCTAGTCGTGATCCGTGCCTTGCGGGGAAGCGAGAAGTTGAGGCACAGATCTTGCGCAAATAAGCAAAAACACAAAGTGATGCGGGGTAAAGATCCATCGGGGTCCTTTAAACAATGAAGGACTCCTGAAGAAAATTTGACGCGGGGCGAGACTCGAGAGTAATTCCTGAAACAGGAGATTGTAACTTATTCAAGGTTGATTCTTCGAGATAGCTTTTGGCTTGCATGGCATACATGCCTTTTGCCTGCATGGAGGCACGGCTTGTCGATGGCATGTTCGCCACAGAAATGTTTCATTCGTACTGAAACATTTTTGCAAGAATTTGTGCATCTCGAGGAGATCCAGGCCGGAAGGCCAGGCCCAGGCATGACAGTCAGGGTTCTTGGCGTTCCTCAAAGGTGCAGATTTTGCTGCATCATCGTGCGCAACGGGCCGCCCAGGCGCCCTACAACAGGTCTCACTGTCATGTTCATGGAGGCATAATCTTGACGCAACTTTCAACTTTGATAAGTAGCGGTATTCAGTGCCATGACTAATTCTAGAACTCTCGAGTTAGACCGCTCCGCTGGCAAGGTCGGGAGAGGTGTGAGGCTATCCAGTTTAACAAGGCACAGTCCAAGACTCATCGACACGTATCTGCATTTGTATTTTACCGCAAGTTTCAGAGGTACATGTAGAGTCTAGTTTGATAGACGGTGGCTGCATCAAACGCACATGGAGATGCTGCTTCATTTCACTTTGGGAGGTTGGTGTTTACTATCGCCGTGTGCCAGTTTCTGTGAGTCAACGTGTAAACAACAGCCAAACCGTCGTCACAATTCTTCATATCAAGAATCATATTATCGAGTGCTCAAAGTTCTCAGCGATTGGCGATCCCGAGCGCCCTGAAGTTGCGGCACCAACCGCCTGCGCTAGCCACCTACTTAGAGTTTTAACAGCGGCATTACCGCACAAGGTAATATGGGAGCAGCATTCTTGTCTGCTGTCAGTCTCGCGCATAATGATGCAGGCAGGATATGAGTCTTCCCATCACTATTCCTGCATCGGCACGCTAATCCTGATTAATGACTGCACACACGTTCCAAGACTCGGGCAGGCGAGTCAAGCCGGCATCACGGGTAGTCAGCTACAATCAACTGCCGATTGTTCTTCTTAGCGTTGCGCCTGAATAACTCGGGTTACCGTCGCCGAGGGCTGCCCCTTTGTAACCCTCTTGACATGTCGGAAACCGTTGCAGATGGTTGATCTAGTCGTACGTTAGCGCGTTGCAAGCGTGAGTAAGGTCTCGTTTCCCCTCCTCCAAGAAGCTTGCCCCCCCGGTATTACTTGAATACGGGTCTTGTAATCTTGCCGAGTCTTTGACGAAGGAGCCATCAAAACCATGTAGTTGCATTGTAGAGCCCACCACTAGAACGTATCAAAGGAGAGATAGGCGAAGACGCCAAGACACTTCTGACGGACACCCTGGATGAAAGGCCAATTTCGCTGCCGTCACATCCAAAGAAATGAGGTAATTGATCTGGTGTTCTCGTGGTGATTTCAAGCCTGTTCATCGCAAGATCGTCACACGTGTGGCACAACCACGTTTGACCCTCCCGTGCCAGTGCGTGCGCACGACCAGTTGCACGCATGTTCGGTCGAGTGTCAATTGCGTTGGTTTTTCCTCCTCTCTGAACTTTTGCAGAACACGGTGCAAATACTCCCCCCAGAAAAAAAAAACCAGCTGTGCAACCTCGTACAAGAAAGATTGGCAGTTGGGACGGGTAACCACCCAGCCAGTTCTCGACCATGGTCCATGTCGAATCCAAACCTTAAGTGTGAAAGAGAGCAATGACTCTTGTAGCGATAGTGTGCTCAGAAACCATGTGATCTGCATTCAAATAGCTCCAAAGTGGTGTAATCGCGCGTCGCTGGGGTCAGGCTGGGAGGGATCAGGGATTTGAGACGGCGCGACTAACTAACTAGTTGTCGGCCCCTGGAAGCGGCCAGAAAAACCATGAGCTAGTGGAATCAGTCCGGCTTGCCAATTATGAGCGCGTCCCCGTGTTGATCATCTCAGAGATGATGATGGCTGCTTGGTAAATACACGTGCCGCGCGCCGGGAGCAGTTTTTCTTTCTAGACGACGCTTACAGATGGCTTATGTATATGCTCTGGTGTCCGTACCTTGTCATCGGATATCCGTGTTGTTCTCTCGTATTGATGATGCGGTCGGAGATTCTTCGTCTTTGTCAATTGACGGTTACGTCGATCGTGGGTCTCATATCGGAAGCGACACTTCAACACCCACGTAAATCGAGTGGGAGCCTTGCCGGAACAGAAGATCCCGCTCGGTGCGCTGAAGTGCCGTGTTTTGACATCGGGTCGTCATTGGCCCATAAGCCATAGCCATAACTATCCCAGGCCTTGACAATGGAACCATCGGATAGTCAACGAGGTATCACCGAGAAGCAATCCAGCATCCTTGACCACACGCTGCCTTGGCAATGTAATTATCATATTTGAATCACAAAAAAAGTACACTCTTGATGAATATGACGCCGGCCAGACCTCATCCAACAAGAGAACTATGACAAATCCAATCTACCTACGCTGTACGGAGTAGTCATGTCACATTTGAAGTAATGCATCCTTGGAAATCTTGGCGAACTGGCGGTGAAAAATAAAAGACTGATGCAACAAGTAAATTGGTGCGAGCACGTTGCCCAGCCGGCAAGTACCGCTCAGCGGTTGACAAGGCCTAGGCCTGGGGTAGGGTAGTAGTCGCCCAGTGGCCACCATCTAGAGTAGATTGCAGCAGCTTTCAATGCGACATGCTGGCTATCGATGTTGTTAGCGTTCATATGAAGAAGGAGGGCTTGGCCCACGAAACCTGGTGGCGTTCAACAACGCCCGCTTCAGGAGCAAAAGGCCAGGCAAGCAGGCAGGGAAAAGAAAGCACGCCCGATAAAGTGGCACCTTTTGGGGGTAACACTTTGCAGCGGTGATACCTGAAATGTCGGTGATTAGCTTGCGCTAGCCAACGAAAATATCGTCTTATACGTAGCCAAGTCAACAATGCCGCGGCGTAGATCAGCCGGTGGTGGTTGTGGTGGTTGCACAAGTTGTTATCACGCCCAATGTCGCTTGGCCTACTTCTTCCACAGCAATAACCAGCAGCCAACTGAGCTGACCTAATACATTCGATGCCCTAGCCTGATGATGAGCCGAGTAGTGTGACTTCAGTAATATGCGGGCGTTCCATCCTAGTCGCCGGGGAAGCTCCCCGTATGCACTCTTTGTAATACCTCACCAGTACTAGTAGACTAGTAGCATTCGGGGCTGCGCCAGCTTGCCTTCAGGCTATTCAATCAAATTCCGGCAACTTTCCGACTGTAGTGAAACATTTTCCTCTACACTCCCTCTTTCGGGCGCAAGGGGCGCAGAATGTGCCATCTCATGTGAGCGAAAGGGGGTGCACGAACTCATGGATCCATGTAATCCACGTTTTGAATGCAGACGAAAAACAAGCCCTGTATATTCCCGGCTTATCCGTACAATCGAGAGCCTTTGGGTCATCAGTCATTATAATGAGTGACAGCCATTCTGCTGCGTTGCTTCCTTGAGCTTTTTTCTTTTCCACAAGACTGAAGCTTCAATCACAACTACAGAGGGCTCTGCCCTTTGAATCGCTTTCAAACCACCGGAAAAGCGATTCGAGCTAATCTGTAAAATAGACTGGAACATCGGAAGACGCGCCAATTTCGTGATTGTGCGAAAGTCTCACACAAACACAGCATGGATGTGTAGGGTAGGCTACTGCCAACAGACCCCAAAATTCACTCTTCTCGCTAAAGTTTGCGAGAGACAGCAATGCAATAGCTCGAGGAAAAAAGTCTAATTCCAATGGATTCCTATCATATGCATGATGGTATCTAGATTCAGACTCAGACATTCAAATTAGTTTTCCAGTTCCGTCAAACCGTCAGACTGGGTCAATAATGCAGCCAAAGGGCTTGCTGGAGAGATGTACTTGCACCATCCACCATCCTGCCGTCTCTTATTACAGAATATCTCAGCCCATGACTCACGAGGTACGGATTCGCATAGAATAGATCTTTTGAATCATCCAAAAACTAGAAAGCTTCGGCTCAGGAACTTGCTCTGTGTTCCTACGCACCTCGTCGAGTTGAGCAATGCACTAGTCATTCAAACCTCAGTGAAGACAGCTGTAATACCAATTAAATTAGTCTAATGATACTTCCACGCGAAGAAGAAGGTGCTATGCCGAAAAAAAAGAGCATAAATTCGAGGCATCTAGCTAAGGGATACCATTACACTCATTGGCTCATTGTAGACATTTCTTGACCTTCTCTGATTGCATCCGTCTGCTTGAGCATTTGTTGTTAGACAATGAGTTTCGTCTGAGCCATTTTTGCTCACAATTTCTGTTGAGAATCGAGCAGTTTAGTTTTTCTTGCTTTTGGTAGAGTTTCGGTCCAAGATTTGCTTTTGGTGGTGAAAAAAAGCAATGTCGGGCACTTGCGCAACTGCGCAACTCAGGAAACAATTGACAAGGTACAAACATAAGATAGGGTGATCTTGATCACCCTCCCACTCAGACATTTCTCTATTTTGCTTGCAAAATTCCGAAATTCTCAGTTCCTCTGATCCTACGTTGTTTAGCGTCGACTTTTTGTGTAAAAGCGAAGCACGCAAGCACACAAGCCAAGCTGGCCACCGACACCTCACATCGCTTTACACAAAGTCTGCGAGTTGAATTAAAATATTGATATGCGGGCTACTTAAAAAATTCATTCATGGTAATAATTTTGCTTCCGTCTTGGGCCTTCATCATCACAATTCGTGTTTCAGCTCCGAGATCTGAGCTCTACGGTTGGAATTTTGGGAGTAAGATTTCCTTCCGACGCACGCGGAGGAAGTATAGGCTATTAAGCATCAGCTACTTGATAGCATCCCCAATTGAGGCTACTAGGAAGGGCATCTTGTAAAAAAAAAAAAAAATGGAGCGTGAAAAGAAAAGAACCGAGAGACGCAAAGTGAGATCGAAATCAAGGATGTCACCAGTCTCAATCATACATCAGATTCAAGTGCTCACGCCCTCTCATTTGCTGAGCCGCCCTCTGCCTAAGTGCATATGGCCGAAAAAGTGCCTTTTCAAATCGGCAATTAGTCTGATTCCTTGAATAGATGACGCTGACGCGCCTGAACGGAAACATGGTCGAAAGACACGCTGATTGTCTGACATCTCTTTCTCCGTAGAGGGATACTTCACTCTCAGCCGCCACCTTCTGCCTTTCACAACCCAACAAAACACTTACTTATTTACATTTGCTATAAGCCAGTGGGAAGCGTCCTGATCCTCTCGCTCTGATCCTCTCGCATTATACAAAGATTCTTTGAAGCTTTGCATGGCATGGCAGTTGTCAAGAAACACCCGTGACCTAGCTAAATCCTCAAGCACTTCTTGAGAGCCCTATATTTCTTCTACCATGCTTAGTATGTTTTGTGGTGGCTTACTGTAGACTGATCGAACTGAAGAGCCATGTGTTCGTGTACCTGCCTGGTTCACACCAGCGCAGCACCGGAATTCCGGGCTCTTTCACACTCTTGCGCGTGAGCGCTTTTTGCCCGCGAGCCTATACTTTAGCCTTTGTCCTATTTCTTAATATCTTATAGCGTCATGAAACGGATGGCGTGCGGAATCTCGACTCAGAAATCCAGTCCCAAGCATGTAATATCGAACGTGGGTTTCACTTACATGCACCTTGAGTTCCGAGCAGCCAGGGAGTCACAAAAGCCTGATCTTTTCAATTCCATAGCTTCGCTCAAAATAACTTCTAGACACCTCCATGTAGCCATTGGAGTGATGTCCACATCCATAGGGGGGTGGCAAAGTGGCCTGTGGCGTGGTTCAGTATCCGATGTGCCAACGCGGAAGCTGGCAATGGTAGGATATTTTGGGATAGCGCTATAGCGCTGTTCACATCCGCCAGAGATTCCATGAATCAATATATTCCTGCATCCATAATCATCGTGTAAGCGTTCCATTCGCAGCAAGAGACAAGTGGCGAACCAGATTCTCGACCGGCCCCCATCAACTTGCCGAGTCCGCAGCTACAATGTAATCTGCCCCTGTGGCAACAGACGATTGGAACCTTTTCGTATATGATGTCTGCATGATGCGGAGGATAACTGACACTCCGGGATATGGGGTGCTTTGCCATTCTAATGCGGCAATCCCGAGTAAGTAACTACTTGTCCTAGGAATCACGGCTACCTTGCCTAAATGAGTAGCAATTACCCGTGTCCTCCGTGCCAAGAGAAAACCCACCGAGATAGCCTAGGGGGGTTTGTTTTTCATCTCATATTTTCTACTTTTTTTTTCTTGAACATCAGCAGTCTCACCCCCGTGCATAGCTTCGTAGCAAGGTGCAGTAGTCTGCATGCAAAAAGGAAAACTGCTAGAGTCACCCAGCCAACAGAAAGCCATGCGATTGGCAATGCCCTGGCCATACTCTACCAAAGCAATTGGTAGATTATTCTAGTGTTAGAGAAAATGCTACTTTAATCTCGACTTTGAAACCATGTAGGCCATGTGTACCATTCAAGCCTCATTCGCGCAATTGATTTTTCACTGCGCTAATTTCTTGTGGACAAGGCCGAGTCCAGAGCGGGAACATACTATAACATATTACGAAGTATATCGTTGCTAATTGCTACCCCAACCGGGCTGGAGCTTGCTTTCTTTTCTCAAGTTCTTATACACACTCCGTCCCCCCACAGTGTAGTCGCGCTGGGCGTACCTGCAACCTGTCTTATCATATATCACTTGATGGGTGCAGTACCAAGGTGAAGTCGTATACGCAAAACGAACAATGGTCACAGCTACATGCTTGCATACATATCACCCAGCCTTTGTGGACCCTGGCAGCATTTTTCCTTTTCTTTAGCGGAGCTCTCAACCTTGCTCGTCAAGATGGTTGAAAGGCTAGCGTTCACGCCAGCCATATTTTCTCGAGCCTGACGGAGTGGTTCCCTGATCTGCCCCTCCCTCCCGCTACCAGTTTAAATGGCAATTTTGATTTGCTGGAAACAGTGTTGGTGTTACTATATGAGACGGAACATACAGTGAAAACATTTGACCAACAACTAGGGAGGCGGGGGGCATATTAGTTATCGTGGCGTCCTGTCTTGCCTAATTGAGGGACGAGAAACCCCCTCCTCCGTGGCTTGTCTTCCGTGTGCCGGTCAAAGTTTCTGCGAGAAAAACGGCCGTCGAAGAAAAAGGCATACAAAATTGCGCTTGCTGACCATGTCTTGGTGCCTGCCTGTCAGAGGTTAGTCGATACTACGCCTGATCTGCCAATGAATGGCACAACGGCTTTGTGTGAGAAGAAAGAGGAATTCCATTAACCACTAAAGAATATTAAATATAAATTATTTGAAAGAAAATTATCCACTGATTCCAAAGGCGTCCTTCAAGCATTGGACAATTGTTTGCCCACTGCCAACGCTCGTGGAAAGACATGACAGAGCAGTACCAGCAGCATAGGGGCCAAGTGCCACTGTACAGAGTGGAATGTCGACCACCAGTTCGCCAAGGTTGTCATTAGCGAGGTTTGTGCAAGCGGCCGGTAATTCCTTCGGGCACTGTGCTTTGAAAGCATTTTCGATGCATTCAACGATGGATACGCCTGTAGTGCTTAGTGTTATGGCGGTTGTTGCAAGGCATGCCGCCGCGTTACCAACACCGAATGCCCCAAGGGCGACAACGCAAAGGGGAACCTCGACCACAAGTGCGAGGCCATTCTTGAGTTTGAGATTGCTGCATTCGGGTGGTAGATTCACCTCACAAGTTGGCGCAGGGGGGGTCGAGGTGGTTGTACAGGCTGCAGCACCGTCACCGCCGGGCGAGGTACTACTGCGAAGACCCAGCGCAGTCTCCAAGCAATCAATGATGCCAACTCCGGTAGTTGTGGTGGTAATTTGGGATGTCGAGAGACAAGAAAGAGTTGTTCCGATGGCAAATGGACCAAGAGCCACTAGACATTTTGCCACGTCAGGGATGAGCGCCAGTCCAGTCTCAGTGCGTAGTCTGGTGCAAGAGTCAGGAAGCGCAGTGATACATTCACCTTTGAGAGCGTCGCGCAAACAAGTGACAATGGTCGAACCAGCGGTCGTCAAGGTGATGGAAGATGTAGCCAGACACGTCAGGGTGTTTCCGACCGCGAATGGTCCTAGAGCGACAGTGCACCCAACCAAGGCCGGGACAATCTCCAAACCGTTCAAAGAGCCCAAGTCAGTGCACGCTTGGGGAAGACCGGTGGCGCACACAGATGGAGCTGGGCCAGTGGCGGTGGGCACACAGCTAGTAGAGGTCGGGGTGGTGACAGTTGTGGGTGGTGTGGTATCACTGCTTGAAGCGTCCGTAGTCGTCGTGTCCGTGCTGCTGCCATCACCAGTCGAGGTAGGAACCAGGGTTGTGCATGCATCACCACCATCACCAAGGCCAATGGACGTTCGAAGACACGACAAAACGTTCAAAGGGTCAGTGATGGCCGTGCCAAGGCACTCTGCTGCGGTACCGACTGCAAATGGCCCGAGAGCTAGTGTGCATGCCGCAACTTTGCCAGGCAAATCGGCTGTGGACGCGGTAGGGATGTCGAGGCACGCCTGGGGCAGGGTGGTGATGCAGACGCCAGAAAGGGCCGCATTGAGGCAGGCCACGATGCTAGCTCCGGTGGTTTGGAGTCCAATATTGGCGGCGAGGCAGGCAGCAGTGTCGGCAGTTCCAAGAACACCAAGGGCAGCAGTACAAAGAGGTACCAGAGGAACCAGAGCAAGGCCATCGGTAGAGCTCAGCGAGGCACACGCTACGGGCAGGACCGTGGCACAGACAGGGGGAGATGGGACACAGCTGGTAGTGGTTGACGGCTCACTGGTAGTGACAGTGCTAGTGGTATCAGTAGCAGTATCAGTGATGGTGTCTGTTGGTTGCGTAGGGCAGACCGTACTAATAGGCAGACGTGGTCAGTCCATGCTCTTATTCTAAATAATACCTCGACATAACTTACATGGTATTGGTCTCATACTCGAGGCTATCAAGGGTGAGAACAGTGTCAATGACACCTGGTGCACCAGTGATGGTCGCCACAACATTGGGAGCCAGAGTAAAGGGGCCGTTGGCGGGAAAGTAGCCAGTGACACGGATAGGCTGCTCAACGACTATTTCAGTCGGAGCAATGTCAATGGTCATGGTGTCAAAGGGGCAAAAGTCTTGACACGTAGCATCTTGGCGCTTCTGAAGCGCCCCGAGCAGCGTGAGGCCCAAAGCCTTGGGGGTCATGATGCCGAAGTTCTGAACGAAAGAACGTAACACGGAGGAGCTTGAGTATGGATTGCCTCTTCTTCCAATGAAGAAACCAAAATATCTGAAGTTAGTCACTGGCTGGCGTGAGACTGTTTATAGTCGACAACAGAAACCCTAGTTGCGGCCCCGGTACAAGAGCGTTTCCTCGCCTAGCTCTAAAAAGAAACCGACGTAGATTGAGTTCAAGCCAGGAATGATACGTTGACGCCTCTTTCTTCAGCTTTTGCATTAATTTAAATTCACATTTTCGACAAAACTTGTCTCATTCCGGCGCGGACAGAGAGGGTAGGTGAGTCGAGACCCTCTCGGATGCTCGCCGGATCTGCCAAGACGGCTCCAGAAACAAGGCGCCGTCATCACTCTATACTAGCTCGTTTGGGTCTATGAATCAGCTCAAACAATATCACAAGTGATAATTCTATCAATATCGCTTACCATGTTCCTTTTTCTTTTTCACAAAGTTTTCTTGTTCAAGCCCACTCACACCTGCCAATGTCTCGGCAAGTTCGGATTCTAGACCACGGCCACAACATCACCAACCCGAAAACGATTCAAATCACAAGAGCTTTGTGACTTAGTTTTCAACGTGATTTTAGCAGAGTTAGTTTTAGCTAACAGTCGGCAACCGTCAGCTAGTCATCGACTCCTGGTGTAGTAGAGCTCTTGTGCTACAAACCCACCCCATCCGTATAAGAATCTTTCTGCAGCCCATCATTCCGCCGTATCGCTCGTTACACCCACCATCACTTTTTGAATTTTTCCACGGTCCCTTACCCTTCTCTACCGCAATGCGCGTTCAAACCACTTCCGCAGCTTTCTCGCTGCTATTGAGCGCCGGGTATCTTGGCCTCATCGACGGCTGCCCAACAACTGAGATTGTCACTCTTCCTACTGTCACAACTACAGAGACACTTCCTACTAGTACATTCACTGGAGGACCTGTGCCAACAGGAGGTGATGGCAACAACCCCGGCGGCAACAATCCCGGAGGCAACAACCCAGGAGGCGACAATCCTGGAGGCGACAACCCAGGAGACAACTGCCCTTATGGCAACTGTCCCGGTGGCGACAACCCCGGCGGTAACAACCCCGGAGGCAACAACCCTGGAGGCAACAATCCTGGAGGCAACAACCCCGGAGGCAACAACCCCGGTGACAACAACCCCGGTGACAACAACCCCGGCGGCAACAACCCCGGAGGTAATAACCCCGGAGGCGACTGCCCCTATGGCAACTGTCCCGGTGGCAACAACCCTGGCGGCAACAACCCTGGCGGCAACAACCCCGGCGGCAACAACCCCGGAGGCGACAACCCCGGAGGCAACAACCCCGGAGGCAACACTCCCGGCGGCAACACTCCCGGTGGTAGCAACCCCGGTGGCAACACTCCTGGAGGCAACAATCCCGGAGGCAACTGCCCCTATGCCAACTGTCCCGATGGTAGCAACCCCGGAGGAAGCAACCCCGGTGGTAACACTGGAGGCAATGGTGACAATGGCTCGGGCAATGGCAATGGCTCTGGTGATGGTTCCGGCAATGGCTCCGGCGACGGCTCCGGCGATGGCTCTGGCAATGGCTCTGGTGATGGCAATGGCTCTGGTGATGGTTCCGGCAATGGCTCCGGCGACGGCTCCGGCTCCGGCGATGGCTCTGGCAGCGGGTCTGGGTCTGGAAATCCTTCCCCGTCTGACGGCTCTGGAGTTCCTGTCACCGGCAGCGCCGCGCGATACCAGGCAACGGGCGCCTACTGCCTACCATTGGTGTTGGCTGTTGCCACCATGTTCTTTACCTTCTAATATTCTAGCTTTACTTGATATTTCCTAATGTCAATTTTTACGTCTCTATTTACATACCAAGCCGTCATCACACACATTCGCTGCATTTCTGACCTATACCCATAATTGTGCCCCATGGGGTTTGCCAGTGATCGGCGAGTCTTGTGTCTTGGCTGGACCCGTCAGATCGTACGGTAAAGCTTGACGCCATGCTGAAGTGCAAGTAATGTAGACGGGGTCTAAAAAATTCCATCTTACCATCCCCCCCATCTCATCCGCAATTGTCCACTAGTTACTAGTTATTATTAGAGAAGGGCTGTGTGGAGATGTTTCCGGCCCGCAACCCAGTTCTGACAGCTAGCCAACTTTGGCAGGAAGAGTTATTGTCCTCGACAAAGCTACGGAGTAACTAATCTGTACACTGTCTCAATTGCCAGGTACCAGACAATGCGGGCACGCGCCAAAGGTGACATGTCATGTCGGGTATGGGACGGCAGAAAGAAAAGTCAAATATCGCAGCTCCAGTGCTATCTATACTGTTGTAGGTCTCTTTTGCACAACTCACACACCCAATTTCACCGGCATCACAGTGTCTATCGTATCATTGACACGTGCATATTTTTGCGCATTGAGTTTGTTGCCCAAAAGGATCGTCATCATATGCATGCATCTCGAGGGACTGCATGCGATTTGCGCCTTATGCAAGATAATCTCACTCGAGTGTTGCCGCGACATGTCATCCGGTATAATCCTTGCCTCATTCAAAATGCAGGAACAGCCGCTTGCCCGAATGCAGCCTTGATCGGCCGGCGCCTTCATAACCTATCTCGATCCATTACCCAAACGCGTGACCGGCACGCCACGAAGCTAAACCATATCTGCCGGCCAAAGAACTCACTCGCTGATGCTGATGCTCTCATGGCTCCTTTCGGCACAATGCATTCTGATCTCGATTGTTGAACCACGGGACCGTAAACTGCCAGAAAGAGCCCGGCCTTAGTAGAGTCCCAACACGCTAACTGAGTGCCACCGCTGAGCGGTGGGTAATTAATTTGTCTGCTTCAATTGCTAAATCCGGGCGATGATACGTCGTCTTGGGAAACTCGGCTCCGATGATCAGCGTGCCAATCCGCCATTTGAATGGTACGACTGGGCTTGAACCTCCATTCTGCAGCGCAAAGCGGTTTGCTTCCATTGTTGAAAATCGCGTGACTAAAGATTTCTCATGTAGAAACTCGAACCAGTAGCGTGCCAACGCGCCACTTGAGTGTCACTACTGAGACAAAAGGGACCGAGACAGCTACAGGCAATGATGGCGTTGCAGGCCATTGTCTCAACCCACATCTATCGTAACTATCGTCTCATAGTATCTTTGTGTTTGGAACGCCTGAGAGTCGAATGACACTGACAATGAAGTCACAGTGAACAATTGTGGGAGTGCCTTTTCCGCAGTCTTTGTTCGCCTTTTCATTCTCACTTCGCCTTTTGCGTATGCCATCCTTATCCAAACGCCGCATTTCAGCCCGTGCAGAATAGGTTAGTCAATATGGTCGAATCTGGCCAGAGCTCTCAAGCCGGCGTATCTTTTTAGCCTTGGTGCCTTGTACGCTACCCGCCGTCGCCCTTTTGTTCATGGCCAACTTGGAGCGCCAAGTCTAGCAAAATTTAGGTTTTGCCCGCTTCGTGCAGACTGCAATTTGCAATGGAAACGCCGCGACGCCGTCGTGACAACGCTGAGGTCATGAGCGTTCATCCTAATGCGGCGGAGTCTGACGGGCATCTTCTTTTACTACGCCAAGCAGGCGAGAACTGTCGACCTCCGAATATCACTGCGATATCACGGGCAGGCCAAGATTCCTGACGTTCCTATTTTTATTACATGGAGGCTTAAACTTTCTCCTGAGCTAGCAACAAATGGCTAATGATGGATTTAAGCTGGCCAATCGACGCATCATGGCTGTCGACTTGTAAGCTGAGCACATAATAGCAACTGCCACTCAGTCGATGCTTGCGTCCACAGGCCGCTCATGATTCACCGGCCTCGCTCCTTGAACGGACTTGGTCAAGGCCCACTTGCCGTGCGTTTCATTGTGAATAGTGATGCTTTTGCGGGAGAAATTGCAGCCGAAAGATTAG
The DNA here is from genome assembly GCA_030782485.1 of Beauveria brongniartii. Taxonomy (NCBI): domain Eukaryota; kingdom Fungi; phylum Ascomycota; class Sordariomycetes; order Hypocreales; family Cordycipitaceae; genus Beauveria; species Beauveria brongniartii. Next base: position 14,325 of record JARJPP010000342.1, read on the forward strand.
ACTTTCGGTACTGCACGAGTCGGCGAAACACCCGTTGTGTAGGCCCCGCCTACAAGCTGTCAGAAACAGGGTTACAGGCATTCCAATCCTCGGGTCATACTCGCAAAGGTTAAGATCGAGGTGATGTCGGAGATATACCCCTCTTTCCCTCTGAAGGGTGGGAGTACTTTCAACATCGACGCAGCCTGCGGTATCCGAGTCCTCCAGGGTAGGCCAGAATGTCAAGATGTCATGACGTGAACGTCCAGTCTGAAAGACACTGTGTGATGTATGACCTCATTGACGGAGTTTGGGTGTTTAAATCTTGGGTGTATATTACCTCAATATAGAAATTGTAGATGTTTGATCGACAATTTGCTCTATGACATTGTCGGCAGCTGCATGTCTTGACGTGATGACTGAGGAGCCAACTGAATATCATCGTCAATCATTGACTAGTTTGTCCTACTTTTACCGAGACAGGGAGCTAAGACAACGAGCCGAGACAGAAACTTGAGACCGGTAGCCGAGACAAAATCCGAGAAAAGAAAACCCCCGAAGCCTATATCAGAATATACAACTTTCCATGAATTTGTTTTACCCGCGACTTCTGGTGATGTTGCGTTACACCCACTGAGCTGAGGTGAACCCAGCTAAACGGTCGCGTTGATCTAATTCCTCACCATGACTGGAATTACAAAAAAAAAAAAAAAAAAAAAAAACCAATGATACCCAGCCGAGGATAGCTAGGCTTCGGTCGGCTGCTTGAGCCTCGGCTACCATTGACGTCAAGCTGTAAGTGCGGAAGCAATGGACAGGGGTCTAAAAAGGCGGGAGACAGCGGCTCGACATAGCAGCCATGTCGATCATTTAATTTCCGTGCGTGCTTGCACTCCAAGCTGGAAATAGATTCCAAGACATTTGTAGGGCGGCCTTTGTCATCTTTCTACGCGCCAAGTCTCATTGGTAGAATATTTGAATACGTACCCACGTTGCCACGCATCGCGATAGCTAGTGCCGCCCCTTGACCCCTTGCGCAACTGGTTGAAGGGTTGACAAACAACATTTTTCTCCGTAGTCACCAGCCTCCACCATTTGTCGCCGACTTTGCTGGCTCTCCAATTCACCAGTATGCGTGCGCACATACTCATTTCTATCGCTTTCGCGAGCATTGCGTCCGCGCATGGCTCCCACGGTAGTGGTGCTCACGGCGGCACCTACGGCGAAGAGGCGCGAACAGACTACCCAAACTGGATGGCGAGACACATGGCCGGTACGTCGAGCATGCACGAGCATTCCGCTCCCTCTTTGCACACTGTGCAGTAATGTCGCACTCGATGAAACACTGACATGATCGTCTTCCACGCACGCAGAGGAACATGGCATGGCCATTTACGACTCCCTGTCCTTCTTCACGCTCCACGACTTTGACAGCGACGGTGTCTGGGAGAGGGAAGAGATGCAGCGCATGTACGGGCTCATGGACCCGAGCAACAAGGACGTCAGCCACGACCGCCGCGAAGAGGCATACCGCACGCTGCTTGGGCAGCTCGATGCCAACAATGACGGCTTGGTCTCGCGGGATGAGTTTACCAAATTCATTCTCGACGGCAAGACACTGCCCGACCTGGGCTTCGGTCCAGGCCACCACGGCGACGACGAGTACGAGTACGAAGTTCATCACTGGAACAAGTACCACAACGAAGACACGAAGCTAGAGGACCTGACACACCCCGCGGATATCGAACATTTCAAAAAGCACGAGGAAATGGAGGATGCTGAGGAGAGGCAGCAGGCCATGGACAAGCTGTCAATCATTGAGGCCAACATCCCTGCCAAATTTCTGCGCGTGCAACAATAGACTGCCCGCTGCAAGATGTGTCTTATTCGACCGTGTTTATACAATACTGCTTACATACTGGTGTTTGGCGGCTGAGATGTAAAGTTGGAGTTGGGGTGATTTTATTGCCATGATGTGGTTATTGTTGGCGCCAAACAAGGGATATGACGAGACGATTTGGGCGCAGAGAGATACAGCTGTCACGCTTTTTGAATACATGTACAACTATTTGGGCCTCCCTCGGGAGGAGGGAATGAAGGGATAGACGCCTAGATGTCTAGATCTGCGACGTTGCGATACATACGTCAAAGACACAGTGCCATACTCCTGGCGCAAACGTTTTTACCTGTTCCACATGACTGACCGATACCTCGCGCCAAGTGCTCTGGGCCCGATTCCACTGCCTGAATCGCTCTTCAATGTCGGCCTTGCGCGCTGCAATGTCATGCACACCGACGTTTTCGTGCAAGTGCAACCAAGTCTGCAAAGTCGTGCTTCGCCTCGCCATGTTCCAAGCAGGCTCCCATGTCGGCTCGCTTGTTGGCAAAAACCCACCGTTGATGTGTGCAATGCGCTTACCCAGCCCCCTTTCTTGTAGTCGTAGTATCTTGCCCTGTGCCAACTGGTTGTCCTCCAAGAAGACGATAATCTGCTCTCCGCCTTTAAGCACCTCCTCAACAGGTTGCGCAAGATCTGCCGGCTCGGATACCACCCTGACACTCCATCTGTTGGCCCGCGCACCTCGCCTTAACCCTTCGACGCTCCATGGGTTAATCTCCCAGCACAAGACACGCATCCCGAGCCCGGCATACGAAAAGACAAAGTAGCCGATCCCACCGTACAAGTCTACCGCCCATGACGGATCCCCAGAAGCTGATTCTGGGCGCCCAAAGTCCAAAAGTCTGGCCTTTTCCTTCACATTACCACGACTGAACATTGTCCACCTCGGTGTCCATGTCTGATGTATGCCGTTCTGCTTGGTCGAGACCCAAAAAGCCTTGTCAAACTCTTCCGTTGTTGGGGTCTCGTTGGCAGTATCAGAGGGGCCAAAGTCGCCGTAAAGCATTCGAAGACCTGTAGGACTGCGCAATACATTCTCTTCGCTCGATTCACCACTATTTTGAAGCGGTATTCCTTCATTGATTGCCAAGTTTGTCAGCGAACTTTTGGCGACCAACGTCAACTCTTTCAGCAGCAGTGTCCACAAGGCTGCACTAGTTTCTTCTGTGCATGCTTTCAAAGTATTGATCCATATCGGCTTGCTGAAGCTGCCCGAAGGAAGAAGTGCCATTGGTTCATAGATTGTAAATCTTTTTGGCGCAGAGCACAGCAAACTGTCTCTCCAAGCTTCGGCTTCTTCCTCGCCGGGCGGCTGCTGTCCCACCAGCCACGATTTTACAGCGGCCTGGATCGGATTGTGAGGCTGCTGTTTCGGCATTTTGAGTGAATGATATAGTGACAAAGAAAAAGACTGTTTAGAGGTCACATTTTCTTTTGTATAGCTTTGAGCGTTTCCAGGGTTCACTTGATGCAGATTGTAGATGGACGCAACGTCAGAATTTCTTAATGTGGGCGGGGATATACCTGTCAACTAACTAGAGACAGGTCCGCAAACGCCCGTCGCAGCAATGGATGTCAACACGTATTAAACGGCGAGTATTAATGTGATCGTCTCATTTAAGATCATGGATATCTCAACCAAAAACTAATTTTACAGGTATAGCCCTTAGCACGTCAATCTTCTATGCTGCGTTGTACTCGTTATAGGAAATAATCGCTTGGACCCCGCCGCCCAGCGGGCACGTGTCTCAGTTCATCAGGCACAGCCGAAAAGATGCTAAATCTGGGATCGAGGTCCTTGTCAACCGTCATGATGGAAGCAACATTCCCGCACCGGTAGCAGTAATTTGGCGCCGACCAGACTGTTACTACAGAGTTCTCTGAGAAGTGGTACTAGAAAGGCATGTCAGCATATCACGTCTTGGGAAGGACATGTTTCGTGACCTACCTTGTATCCTTCGTTTACAAGCTGATGGGCGCGTGCGATCAGCTTCAATCCGTTGACGTGGTTGAATTCTGTCGCCACTTTATCGCCAAACAGCCACCCGGCACCTCGCGGGCTGATCGCCCATGTCTCGACTTCTTCCGGATCCGACCACACCAAGTCGCAGAACGCGCCTTCGTGAGGAATCTCTTGCGCGCGCGCAACGACGCGAATTTGATCTATAGTTCTGATTTCTGGACTCAGGCCACCGTGGACACAAAGAACCTCTCCATCGACAATGGCGGCGAGGACGAGAAAGTCAAACACGTGGCAACATGCCTTCCAAACCGAGGCATTTCCGTATTTTTGCTGACATTCTTCGTAGAATCCGTATACCTGAGTAATCTGGCGTGACTCGTGATTACCGCGGACGAGAACTATGCGTTCGGGATATCTGCATCATTGTGTGATTAGCTGAGGGAGTTCACCATGTCGTGGAGACCAGACTGCGTCACTGACTTGGCTTTGAGGCACATCAACAACGTAAAGGTCTCCAGACTGAAGTAACCTCTGTCTACAAAATCGCCAAGAAATATGAATCGAGTCTGCGCGCTCTGTGATGAAGGGACAGTACTGTTGACATCCGCAGAGCCAGCTGCGGCCTCCGTCCCCGGGCTCGTGTTATCACCCGACTCGTTATCTGTTGTGTCATTGTTTGGGGACTTGAGCTTCTTGAGCAGCTTCGGATTTGTAATCTCGGGAGGCTCGATATCTTGAGACGTAATTACGGCGGTCGATGTTTGCGGCGGTTGAACGTTGCTTTCGCCTGGCATGCCGCCGGCGACGCGAAACAGCTCCAGCAAATCGTAGAATTGGCCGTGAATGTCGCCACAAACGGTTACTGGTGTGCAGACAGGCTGAATGTTGGATTCTGAAGTGATGCAGAACAGGCAATGCGTTAGTAGACGCACTTTGTGTAGCATTAAAGCACCTGATTTTCTGTACAGCAAAGCTGCCCAGGCCATGCTCCAATCTTACCTTCCATCAATATTTCCTTGACCTTTTCGCAAAGCTCCTTCATGGCCCGCTCGGGAAGATAGTGGCACTGTTTGGCCTCCTCTAGCCACTCATCTAGTCCGGCATTGGGTCCCAGTCTCGCCGGGCCTGGTCGGGGTATGCTTGAAGTCATGATTGAAGGTCCTGCCCTCCGAAGATGGAATGTCAGAGGACGGTAGCGATGCTGCACCGACAAAGGGATGACCTCGCCTCGATTCCGGGTGGGTGGGTGGTGTCGCCGCAGGCGGGCCTAGCGCTGCTTCCCAATCTGGAGCATTTGGATATGACTGGTGGGCTGAGCGATGCGCAGTGCAACAGTCGCTCTACCATGTATTTGCTGAGCAGCAAGTGTAATCATGAAATCCAAAAAAAAAAAAAAAAAAAATCTACTCCTGAGTTTTTCACTTCTTCATTTTCATTAGCATTTTTTCTTTTTCGGCTCAACGCTGTTAAGTGCACCGCGCAGCACCTCTCTCGCCATTAGCCCACGTGACCGTGGGCGCTCTTTGACCCTTTAGTTGCATACCTACGGATAGAGTCAGGCGCTTCCAGCGCTCTGTCTCTCACTACCTAGTGGAGCATCATCTAGAGGCTCATGCGCAACCATTCAAGTGGTGCGCGACGACGGCATCGATATTGCATTGTTGGCTAGTTCCCTGAGATGCACAATGTCCGCCAAAGCACCTCAAGTCCTATCTCGTAGGACAAACGGCGCGGCCAACGCCGCTAGCCAAGGAAACGAACCCAGCAAAGTATGACGATTGCTCTGTTGAGCTCCCGTTCGGTTCATGTCTGACCTGGTGTAGGGCAAGGGTGGTCGGGAAGGCGGCAATTCTAGGCCAAAGAAACGTCGTGGTCAAGGAGAGAAGAAGAGCGATAATGCAAAGGTAAATAGCCTCGAGTTTATCTTAGCTGTTCGAGACTAACAAGGTTTACTAGGGGCGGGAAGCGGAAGCACCCAGAGCACCACGCCAGAGGCAACAGAATGATGGAGCAAAGCTCATCCTTCGACGACTGCCCCCTGGTATGACGGAGGCTGAATGCGTCACTATTCTAGGCGATAAATGGATCGTCGGCAAAGGCAAAGTCGATTGGTCCTCCTTCGTTCCGGGAAAGATCTCTACGGAGTAGGTTGATACTCGTCCCACCAATCTAAGTGACCAACAGAGGCTGACATTTCCAAGTCCATCCAAGCCTTCACGGCCTGCAAGAGCGTATATTCATCTCATAAGAAAAGATGACATGCTGGCCCTGAGTGAGACTGTGATGGCTGCGACGTGGGAGGATGCTAAGAACAGCTTCACGAGCCCAGCACTCGTTGGACCACCGTCTTTGGAACTGTCTGCCTACAAGAAGGTACCCAACAACAAGAAGCGCACTGACGCTCGCCAAGGAACAATAGATCAAGATCCCGAATTCATGGCCTTTCTCGAGGGGCTTGCAAATCCAGTGCCACTACGAGACAGTGCTGATTTGGACGACGACGATGCTAACAAGGGCGAAAATAAGGTTACAACCACCCCACTGGTTGAATACTTGAAAGAGAAAAAGGCCAACAAGTCGAAAGACTCGAGTACAGGCAAGAAACGCGGCGAGGCAAAGAGTAAAGGCTCCAAGGAGGACGAGCCCTCCAAGAAGAAGGGTCGAGAATCAAGAGCCGAGAAAACTGAAAAGGTGGAGAAGAGCTCAACAACGACAGTCAAGATCCTGACAAAGAAAGCCGCGACCGAACAAGCAGCGGATGCTGCAAAAAACGCCACCAAAGCGATCAATGCAGCTGCTGCTCAAGACGCGCCAAAGAGTAGGCGTGCCGGAATTGCTACTGCGGCTCGTATCCTCCAGCGTGACTTGGGTCTCAGTCCCGGATCTGCCCATCGCCGAGCGCGACAAGATGCAGCCAAGGCCGATGCCAAAGCCAAGGAGGCGAGTCAGGTTGAGGAGGTTCAGGGTGCAAGTCAATCAGCAGAGCCCACGACCCCACAGGAGGGCAGAGCCAAAACCAACGGTCCGACTGGAAAGCCCCAGTCTGGAAGAAAGGGGAGAGAGGGTAGAAACGGAGTCAAGACTGCCGCAGTGGCGGAAGCCGCGCCACAACCTTCAGCAACCAATCCACCTGTGATTCTTAAGAAGAAAGAAGGCCAAGCAAATGCACCGAACAACTCAGCCAGTGCCGCCACAGGGCCAAACAGTCACCAGAATGCGTCGACGAAACCAGCAGCGGAGAAGAATTCAAAACCTGCAGCAGCCACAAATAGCAAGTCGGGCCAAGCCCAAAAGAAGTCGCCGTCATTAAGTACAGGTGCTACGAAAGCATTCATCAAGCATGCCGTACACTCTCAAGGAGTAACTGAGGCCGCATTGAGGCAAGCCTTGGAGCCGCTCGGAGCAATTACTGCTATAGAAATGGACAAGCGCAAAGGGTTCGCCTATGTCGATTTTGGTGATCATGATGGACTTGTAAAAGCGGTAGCTGCAAGCCCTTTGGCTGTTGCACAAGGGTCAGTGCAGATCCTAGAACGCAAAGACAAGAAAACGGCAGCCACTGGTTCTGCTACAGTAGCGGGTACCGCAACAACACCTGCGGCAGCGGATATGGATAAGGCGAAAGACGGCGAAAAAGAGAAAGATAAAGGAACGGAGGCAAGACGCGGCCGCCGAGGCCGTGGCGGTAGGGGGAACAATGGAGGGGGTGCCTCGAATGCACAAGCGGCTAATGCGCCGGGTGCTCAAGCAACACAAAAGAATGGCCCGTCGGCAACTTTGGGCTGATCTCAGAGCCGACGCAAATGAAACGTGAGTGTTTTCTTCGGGCCCGCCAACGGCCACGAGTGTGCTTGTGAGCCTACAGGCGGACCACTGTAGCGCCCACGCGGGGCGCCAGTTCGCATTCGGACAGAATCCAGCTCGCACTGTCTGTCGTACCTGACAGTTATTTACCGCTCTAAACGCTAGTATTACGTGGTTGTGTTGCTGCCACCAGACACAAGCGTGCACGGGCAAACCATGCTGGTTAGGCGAGTTTGAGCGCGTACAACAGCACATTACCTCAGGCTGAGGAGGCATCACCAGACTCATTCCATCGCATGGCGATCAAAGGTAGACTAAAGAACTTTTGAAGGTTGCTGTGAACATGCGGAGATGAAAGATGATGGTAGCACAGAGGGTCGCACTGGCGCGGTGATTTACCTCGATTAACCTCAAAAGACGCTAAGAAAAACACTTGATCATTGCAGTTCTCATTTTGAGTCACGAAACATGTAACGACGATCCCGTATCAACGTGGCACCAGGTTCAGCGCGCCGACTATAAAGTAGAATAATGCCCCAAGCAGAAAGCCGATAGCTACAGAGACTTTCTCGGCCGAGGTCCGGCGCAGATAGGCTGCTGCATCGCCTAGCCAAAGCACTTCGTTGTTATCACGACGAGCCGTCTTCATGCCGGGAAGCCCGTCCATGCTGCGTGCATTGTGCTTGGCCTGATATTTTAGCGCAGTGTTCTTGTTGACCATGATACCCGCCCAGTAGTCGAGCTGAGGGCGCTCCTCGAAGACGCAGAGCTCTGTGAGCTTCTGGCCCCCGACATGGCCTTCGCGGAGCAGCTTTTCCATGTCAACTGCAGTGTCACCGGTTTTGTGCGCGTCACCTGTCTTGCCACCCAATTCGCTATCATCGTCCTCTTTGTCCGCCGCGTATATGCCCTTTTTGACTCTGGGGACGCCGAAGCCGCAGCTTGTCTGGACCTGCCATAGGTCGCAGACGATGACGGCGCGAGCCCCGTCAAAAGCCGTGCGCGGCGACCCCTGCGCGATGGTGCGCACCAGCTCCTCGAATCGGGGACTGTCCCACTCGACGATGGAGGACCGGCAGAAGATACGGAGGATGCGCGGGGTGGGGCCAAAGCTCATGAACATGAGGCACAGGCGACCATTCTCGTAGCTGTGGGCGATGGTCTCGCAGCCAGAGCCCATGCGGTCAATGTACGCGCATCGGTTGGGAGAGAGAATGGCAAAGTGCGAGTCGGCGAGGCCCTTGGGCGACACGTTGATGTGCGGACCGTGAGTGGAAGCCGAGCCCGTGAAGAAGACGGGCTGCTGACGGATCCAGCTGGCCAGTTCGTCGGTGAGGGTGTCGTAGAGCTTCATCCTTGATACGCTTGATTGATGAGGGGAAGTTGGCGAAACTGCGAAAATCGATGGGCCAATTATTTTCAGCTGGCTGCGAAACTTGGGGGACGGTGGCTTTGTTTTGGCGTCCACAACCTAGAGGTCGGAAATTCGGCCGATCAGCGCCGGAATGCAGTGTTGCAAGGACACTTGCTAATGACCTCGCGCTACGTGTGGCTTTTTCGAAACACTGCTCCTTTCACACACTAGTTACTGAAGCAGAGTCTTTTAGCCTCGAAAAGAAAATGCACTAAACAGGATGACGACAGAATGCTTTTGCAATTGCTTTGGTGACCCATCGGAGCTCCGAAGTGCGGCAGGCGGGGCACACGAGCAATCGGGGTAACAGGCCCGATGCACAGCTGCAGTCTGACAAAAGAGGCTAGGCCTGGCCCTTTTGAGACGGAAGACGAGGTACAGGAAGTACGGACTATAGCGATGCGTGCTTATAGTTTCCTGTCAATGTCAACCCGTACGCCGAGCAACAACACTGGGGGGAACGGTAAAGAATTGTCTTGACGAGCAGGACCAGTTCCTCAGAAACAAACCAGGGGGCAGGTATCCATGATTATGGGTTATTCTATTCCGTAAGTCATTATTCGTTATATATACAAAGATATAATTAATACTTTGACCTCGAGCCAGAGTTTTCCTGGCCACCCAGACGCGCGCCTCAGAGTGCCAGAAGCTACCGGAAAGGGCCGTCTGTCCTCTGGCGCAGGACATATTCGCGAAACTCCCACGGAATGGCGCCAGGGCGATGAGGAATGTCGTCAGGATGCACTGCAAGAGGATCCGGAATGGGAGGCGGGATATAAAAGTCATCGTACATGAATGGATGGGGAGGAGGAGGAGGAGGGGGAGGCGGAGGGGGAGGCGGTGGCGGGTGAGGCGGTCCATGGGGCTGTGAAATGCCTGGAAAGTACACTCTGGACGGCCCCCGGGAGTGAATTTCGAATCTCTGGGCTAGCTTGTCTCGTTCGGCCAAGATTTTCTTCTTTTTCCTCTCAGACTCTGCGCGGTCAGCGCTGTTGCGATTGCGAAGCTCCTCGCCAGACAGACTATAGGTCCCTCTTCGTCGCTCGTTGTCATGACGCGTGCTCTCGGGTTGCTGATTTCGTTTAATCGCCGATGGTGCAAAGTGTACGTGTCGGCTTGCGTCGCTATCTCTCCTCCGTACCCCTCCTCGTCGGCTTGTGCTCCTGTCGCGGCTGCCGTTTCTGGACCTGGGCCTGCTGCCGCTCCGCCGTCCGCGGCTCGGCGAGTCGCGGCTCGACGAGTCGCTCTCTGTAGGTAGGGGACTGGTACCCAGGCCTATCAACTGCGCTCTGAAGCGCATGGCGTCAGCTTCCGCTTGGCGGTATAACCTTTCCCATTGGTCTCTCTCGCTGCGTGCCATGGCAACCTTCTTCTCCTGGTCCAACCGCTCGTTACGCATGGTCACTTCTACCTCGGAGAATAACTCTGCCGCATCCGCTACCAATTTTCTCATGTCTCCACCCGAGTCGCAACGAGTTGAAGTGAGGAGACGTCTTTTCGTGACTTTGATAGCCTCTTCGAGGGACACGTCGAGGGGCCGTCGCATCGTGATTTGGTTGTCGTCTTCTGGACCAGAAGGTAAGCAGATGGCTTCGCTAATCAGCAAATGACTTGGCGTACATATTTGAAGGGTATAATCGCAGAGTATTGAGTAATGAATCAGAGTAGTGACCGTTTTACTATTGATTCAAAAGGGTCATTCAGACCATCTCGTTTCCACGATTTCCTCTGTCCTCCGCACGGGTAGGCACTCGGTTTTGTACAAACCTGTAGGTGGCTGTGTAACGAGCCACCTCGCAAGTGACTGGCTTGTCGGGCGCCTCCATTTGGTTTCGAATACACAGTGTGGAGTGTCTCTCTCTGTAATACCAAAGTAGTGTGATGTCAAGAAATTTGACTCGTCTTGTCCTACACAGCTTGGCAAAGAGATGACTTGTGGCGTTACCTTCTTCCGGCGGTTATCTGCCTTGTGGATTGATTTTCCTCTTTCTCTGCTGACACTGATACAGATTCGAGCCTAAATCGAAAGAGACGATGGCTCGAGATCGATATCTGAACCCCGCTCGACTGGCTGATTTCACTTCGGCTCATCGCAGCATTGCTCCTCTCGTACCCACAAAGTAGACAAGTAAAGTATTTCACTTTCCAGGCACTCACAACGAAATAACTCACGAAGATAATACGCACGTTGGGCTGAAAAAGATTGTGTCAGACCATCTGATGACTGTTTGCCCCGCGCGCGGGGCTCGTCTCAATGGACTCTGGTAGCACAAGAAATCCGGTGAGACCTCCTGGGCTCCTTTTCACAACGCTGTGGGCAGGCAGATCTATTTCCGCAAGGCTATTTGGATTACAGCAGTATTGGCTGGCCGTTACCACTCTGAAGGTCGCTGAGCAGGGCGCAAAAAGCTGCCCAGGTACGGGGCGGTAGACGGGAACGGGACGACGGTGTGAAGCACAAAGAAAAGGCAGCCAAGGATCATTGGAGACTCAAAGCCCTTTCTTTGTGAGCTTACCAGTGCCCCTACTTCCGCAAGACGCCCGCTAATTTGCAGCATCTTATCGGCGAGCCGCGTACTTTTGTGTCGGAAAGTGAATTCGTCGGGGGTTTGGCCAATGACTTGACTTGCAGGGCTCGCAGGCAACACGGGATGGGCCGAAGAGGCGACAACAGCCTTTTGGTGGCGTTGAAACGTGATGCACGCAATCCGCCTGACAATGATTAGCCTTGTATTTCTTTTTGTTCCAGAAAACAGACGTTTGCCCATGCGTGGGGGATAAGCTCGGGTCTCGTCTACGTCATGGCAAGGCGCGCAAGATGCAGAGCAAGGCAGCTTTGCAAGTCTCCTGACCAGAATGACTAGCCAATGGACACACATTCGTCCTTTTCGACATGGCATACACCCCGAGATGGACAAGATTTTGTTTACGATGATATGGCTACACATGTACTGCCCATCTCCTGTCAACAGCCGAATCCCAAGTTGGCAAGCAGGACTTGAACTGCTACAAGGGAAACACGAAATATCCGCAGTGCGCCCTTGATGTTACACAAAATCTTCATTGGTGCAGAAGAATTGTGCAACAAACTCGATTGCAAATTAGGCGGCAAGGCGTCCGAGTCACGAGGGCCGGGGACTTATTTGCCAGTTTGGTGACTTGCACGGCATTTTGACTGTGCATAATACGAGCAAGGCCGTCCAGTGACGCAAGTCGCCGTCCGGTCACGAATGCAAACTCGGTGGCGACGAATCACTTTATTAGGAAATATCGACTTTAAGTAGCACATATGCCTGTTCGATAGAACTGTTTCCGTTGGGCTTGGTAGGACAGGCTTGGACTTATTCCCTGCCGGCCGCGGATCTGGGTGAGTTGAACTGGAGCAAGATGCGGGTATCAAGCAATTTCGATTTCAAATGGTTCTTGTAAATATGAGAGATTGATCTATTTACTGCTAGTAATCCGTTATCGCACAGAAATTCTCGCCTAAACAAACGTTTCGGTCCAGCTTTCGACACAGAACCGCTTGCCAAGTCAACAGACGCCCACTCCAATCTGAGGAGTAAGCGAAAACAAGACATCAACGAATTATAAATCCATTTCGACGAAGAATCTCCTCATACGTTCTAATCTTCTCGCTTTGCTCATCGAGCTGTTCAGAAAGATTGTTCCGTCGCTGTTGCATGTCCAAGAACCTGTCTTTCCAATGTACCACATCGCGCGTCAGGTCTTCTATTCTCCTGTTGCAGCCGCCTCCGCACCCGCCGCCTTGGTGCGAGCCAATCTGTCGTAAAAGCTCTTCAACGCGTCGCTCTAGATTGGATTTGTCACATTCCAAGTCTTTAATCTCCTTGTCTTGGTGGCAGATGCGTATCCGTAAAGCCTCAATCTCAACATGATGCCGCCCGCAGCTCCCAGTCGCGCTTTGAAGTTCGCGTCTCAAAGCCTGGTTTTCGTCACTTAGGTTGGTGATTTGACACTCAAGTTGAGGTATGACGACGCTACCCAAGCGGTGGACCTCGGCCTCGGCTGTAGCCAAATCCTTCTTTACCTTGTCGACCTCGCAGACAAGACCTTTGTTTGCTTTATCTAGTGCTGCTTCTCTCTCCAATATACGATTCCATGAGTCTCTGAGGACTGTTATGTAGTCGTAATGGTGATGGTGGTGCGGTGGGTAGGTCGATGGGTAGTTTGGTGGGCAGTGTGGTGGATAGTGGCGATGTTGACTGGTCTGACGGCTGCCCGAGCGCGATCGCTGTATGGATACATATTGCCGGCCCGATGCCGATGTCTCGATGGTAACTCGTCTGGACATGTGCCGCTTTGATTTCTTGTCCACTGGCTGTTTGGCCGAGGGGACGCTGCTCTGTTGCGCTCCCAGTTTGCCGAGTATGCCGGATACGAAGGACCGGCGCTGTAGCAGTATCTGTGGTGATGGTTGTAGAAGTCCTCTTCGCGTGGGCTGTACACTGAATAGGGGCGCCTATTCGATCTCGACGGTGAAGTAATCTCGGCGATTGAGAAGCTCAATCGGGGTGTTTCAATGCGAATCCTGGTAGAGTAGCGATAATCGTCGTAATGGCGAGCAGTAGAGTACTTGTAGGAGTAGAGATTTTCCATGACAGCGGAACAGGCAAAGAAGACAGACTAAGTACTTGAAATTTGTGGCTTAATGAGCTTGAACAGGCGACTGACTTGTCTCTTGTAACGGGGTACAAGAGGGTGGTCTGACTGCGCAACTGAGGCTGCTGACAGGGACGTCCTCTCAAAGCACCCTCACAAGGACAGGCGAGAGACAGAGTGTGGGCGGTTCAAGGCAACAACTTGGGGCAGAGAAAGTCTCACAGGGCTGCGTAGGCGAGTGATGAAGATGAGCAGCGGGCAGGTGACCACATCAAGTCTCGAGTTCTTGGAGAGCAAAAGCAAAGACGAAGAGGAAAGCAATGTAATGCAAAAAGGCAACAGCAGGAAAGGAATATAATAATGAGGGAAGTAACGGATATTCAGAGTGAATTTATATATTATTGCCTTGTCGATGAAGACCAAGACAGCCCCCAAGACAGCCTAAAGGCCAGTATGGTCGCGGCCATCGAGGCCGGCTCCAGTAATGAACAGCCCCATGGACGCTAGGGATTTGTAAAAAGAAAAGGATAAATGGCATGCGTAGTTGAATGAAAATGCAGGAAGAAGACTCGAGACCAAGGATGACTCATTTCGAGAAACTTGACTGATGTGTGCTATGCAGGAACGGTTTGTCGGGGACAACATGATCGGTAGAGACGCAGGTACTCATCCAACGGCGACGCAAAGAAGCAAGCATCAAGATCTAGTATCCGCAGCTATATTCCTTGCATATGAGCGGCAGCCCCGTTGGAGAAAGTCGATGGGGTGGAGATTTTACACATCTTGTCACTACAGGAGCAAGTCGAGTATACACTACGAGACGGCCGAGGCACATGTTGGAGGGTGGGATGTCGCATGCAAGAGCCACTTGCAACATTGATCGTCACGCGGAATATCCACGTCCCAACTTGATGGCCGCAAGTAAAAAGTCTATACAGGGCTGTGTAATAAGTCGAAGCGAAATGGAAATAGCAACTAGCCACATGCTCAGCGCCAAAACCAGACGGCTGCCTGCGTATACGAGCGCAAAATCTAAAAACCCGCATCATGCAAATTTTGATGATGGGGAAACTGGCATAATTTTGAAGGAGAACAGGATTTAACAGCCAATTTCTGGACTGTAGCTATCCGCAGCCATGAGGTCACTGACTGCTTAGACGCTGGTCAACTGACCCGGGCTCCAGTCTCTCGGCCGGGTCGCATGAGCGGCGCCGCGACCGCCCACGAGGGCCGCCGTTGACGCCCTGCTCATGTGCAAATGGAATTCAGCGCTCCAGACTGTCCAAGTGGCATTACAAGCTCAGATATAAGCTCAAGAATTGTAGTTTCTTGTTTTGAAAATTCATCGTCTTACAATAAGGTGGGCTGCAGCCTTGCCTTTCAGCGGACCCAAGGCCAACACTCAGCGGCGCTATGTAATGTAGATAAAGTCCACCACATGACCACACTCACGCGATGCGATACCACGGCAGTCATCTGCACATGCAGCTGCGACAATGGGATTAACGCCTTGCAGCCATCCATAGTTCTTCTAGCTCCTAAATATAACGTAACTAGTCTTTCTGAGATAGTTGACACTAGGTGGAGACGTACTGCATGCCACCAGCAACTGCAGGCTGCTGCGTGAATATCTAAATCATAAATTTTAGGGCTATTTAAATAAGAAATAAAGACAAGTCTCCCTACTCCATGTTTTGGCGGTACCATCTTGGACAGATATCTTCCGTCCGTGTAAGCTCCGCCAGCTCCAAAAGCTGCAAGGCCTCGGCTGCCTGTATTGTCTCAGTCGCGTTGAGCATGTACTGCACCAAGTCAGGTGAGATTGACGCAAATCGATAGAGAATCCAGAAGAGACAAAAATAAGCAGTAATTAAAACGAAAATATATCCATCGCATTAATGTTCAATCTTGTGCAGCCGTTGTGTTGAAATGTGTTGGTGGCGTCTTGGATGACTAAGCCTCTTTGAGCTGGTCAACTCGCAGCTCTGTGAGCTCTCGAGTCCAGTCCAGGCACCTGGAGCAAGACGTCGCATAACCCCAGATCAATCGCGTCGACTATGCGGCGCCAATTTCAATCAGCGCTTCTATTAGGCCTCTCGGCGCTAGCGGTAGCCATCTTTCAAGATGAAGTCGGCCACATTGATTTCCATCACTCCCTAGTCGGTATTCCACAGCGCGAAGCGACCTTCTACCACCGACCGAAGCTCGGCACCAAGGCCAGCCTTCTCTACACACTGAGCGATCTGGGCGTCGTTGGCGCCATCAATCCGGCCAGCGGCGAGACGGTATGGCGCCATCAGCTTTCCGACAACGTCTCCAGCAGCGCCGGACACCTTCGAGCTCCTGCGGATGAGGAGTGGGTAGCTACCGCCCAGGGTCCCCGCGTCCAAGCGTGGAACGGCCTCACTGGCCGCAACGTCTGGGAGGCTGAATTCAAGGGAGAGGCGAGGGATGTCGAGGTCATTGAAGTCACGGAAACATCAAGGAAGGATGTCATTGTTCTCTTCGACGAAGATGGCACCACAGTCCTGCGACGTCTCCACGGCGGCCTGGGCACCGTCATGTGGGAGTTTCGCGAAACGACCAAGGACATCCCACTTCAAGTTTCCACCGATATCGCGAGTATATACATTGTCAGTCTGCACGGATCTCCCTCTTCCTACAGCGTCAAGACCACCTCGGTGGATCCCAGCAATGGCAAGCGCGTAGATCAATGGACTGTCGGCAGCAAGGGTGATGTTGCAACGGCCGAGGACGTCATGTTTGTGGGTGGCAACTCTGCTGCACCGATAATTGCGTGGAGGAGAAATGATAAGCTCAGCATCCAGATTCTCGGCACCAAGACTAAGCATGATATTGTGCTGGTGTCCGACGTCGAGTTTGTCGATATCCAGGCGCCGTATCTCAAGGAGTCCCAAGCCCGCTTTCTAGTGCATACCGCCTCCAAGTCCGGAAACCGCGCCGAGGTCTTTAGCATTGATATCAAGAATGCTCAGATCAAGAAGACGCACGAGCTGCCCCATCTCCAAGGTCGCGGCTCCTTCTCCACAAGCTGCGAAGGGGCCAACGTCTACTTTACAAGAATTACCGATGACGAAATTCAAGTACTCTCATCTGAATCACACGAGGGCGTTGCGAGATGGAAAACTAAGCTCGACGGTGCCGTGAAGCCCATTCACTCCGTGTCCGAAGTCATTTACAAGTCGGATAGCGATTATGCCGTGCGCACTGCCATTCTTACCGAGGGCCACGACTGGATCCAGATCCGCAACGGCGAAAAGGATTGGGTTCGTCATGAAGGATTGAGTGGGAGCGTCGCTGCAGTCTGGGCCGAGATTCCCGAGCAGGAAAACCTCGCCAGGGTTCTCGCCGGGGAGGTCCATGCCAACCCCATCCGCGCCTATGTCCACCGTGTTCTGCGCCATATTGACGATCTCCAATATCTTCCAGGCTACCTGGCCTCTATCCCTGGCAAAATCATTGCTAGTATTGCGGGCGATGAGCCGGCGTCCAACACTGGCGGTCTTTACTCGGACATGTTCGGCTTCAACAAAATTGTCGTACTGGTCACTCGTCGTGGGCGCTTCTACGGCCTGGACACGGGCAACAAGGGCGCCGTCCTTTGGACTCGCAACGTTTTGCCACAAGCCGCTGGCGAATCACTTTCTGTCAAAGGCTTCGCCGTGACCGAGGACACTGGTGTCGTTGCTATGCGTGGATCGCGTGGCGAGTCCGTTCTGATTAGAGCCACTGATGGTCACGTTGACGAGGCCAAGGCGGCTTACTCTACCACGCCAGTCATCTCCAGCACCGCTGTTGTCGACGGTGAGGCATCTGCCTGGCTCCTTGCGTTTGGTCCTGACGGCAGTCCCGTTGACGAGACTCTGGGTGGCCAGCTCGCTGACCAGACATTTGTTGTCCGCGGCGAGGGCGAATCCGTCAAGGGGATCAAAATTGTGGCGGATGGAAACAAGATCAAGAAGCAGGATATCTGGGAGATCAAGGCTGCTGATAACCAACGAATCGTGGACATTGCTACACTACCCGCTCACGACCCTATTGCGTCCATCGGTCGCGTTCTTGGTGACAGACAGGTTCAGTACAAATACCTGAACCCAAACACCGCCGTCATCGCCTTGATCAATGACAAGACATCTATCCTATCCATCAAGCTCATTGACACCATCTCGGGCCAGGTTCTCACCGCCGAGACCCACGAAGGCGTCGATGTCGGCAAATCTGTCTCGTGCACCATGTCAGAGAACTGGTTCGCCTGCTCCTTCTTTGGGCAGTACGCGCTCAATGACGACTCGGACCGATCTATCAAGGGCTACCAAATCGTCGTGTCGGATCTATACGAGTCGGCAACGCCCAACGACCGCGGCCCGCTCGGTGACGACGCCCAGTTCTCCTCTCTCAAGCCGATTGAGAACCCACTCGGCATCGCGCTGCCCTTTGTCGCCTCGCAGAGCTGGGTCGTCTCTCAGCCCCTCACCAAGCTCACCGTCACGCAGACGCGCCAGGGCATCGCCAACCGCAACATTGTTGCATATCTGCCGGAGTCGCACGCCGTCGTCGCTCTGCCGCGCGTGCTCCTGGACCCCCGCCGCCCCATTGGCCGCGATCCCACGGCCAACGAGATTGAGGCCGAGGGTCTGCCTAGATACATGCCCGCCATTGAAATTGACACGCGCAGCATTCTTTCCCATGATTGGGACATTATCGGCGTAGATGGCTTCGCTACGTCTCCCGCCGTGGTGGAAAGCACGAGTCTGCTCGTGGCGTATGGCATCGACGTCTATGGCACGCGTGTTGTGCCTAGCGGTCTCTTTGACCTCCTTGGCAAGGGCTTCAACAAGCTGGCCCTCATCTCAACTGTGTTGGCGCTCACTGGCGGCGTCTTATTCGTGGCCCCCATGGTATGTGCCGTCTTTCTGTCTCGTTCATTCTCCAGACAGATACTGACATTTTTCTCAGGTTCGCCGCAATCAGATCAACCGTAGATGGGAGGCATTCATCTAATGAAGACGCGAATTTTACGCTATAAACATAAGTTCAAAATTGGGGGAGGGGGGGTGGCGATGGTCATAGACGGCGTGTTATGTAGTACCATACGAATGATGGGTATCTGTTTTTGATGTTATGCATGTAGGTTCAATATTTTCAAGAGAGCGGCTACGCAAGATGCAAGCATGGTATTCAAGAGTTCAAATCACTGGACTTGTAGAGGATCATAAGCTACGCAATTCCCATTGAAATCAACGCGGCATGAATTAGAGCTATGCAGTCCATTATGTCTGCAGTAGATTGACGTGTCCAGGGAACGATGGCTGATACTCTAGATCCGGGGTCCTCTATCCGTACAATGGAGCGCAGCAACAAAGCGCCTTGTAGTTGGATCCACGCCCTCTTCAGGCAACAATGAGCTTGCATTTCGAATGGTCGGGGAAATCCTGTTTTACATGCCATGCATGACTCCTGATTAGAGACGAAAGAGACATGATTGTGATGGAATTGCACCATCACTTGGGCACTCATCCCTGCGCCAGGCATCGCGAGGGCTTTCAGCTACAGTGAGAAGCGGCCGCTTTTGCAGCGCTATTTGCGGAACAATGCAGAAAAGGTGCTGCACTGGTCTGCACCGGTCTGCACAGGTACATACCCGGGCCACCCAAAGCAGATACAACAAGTAGAGAGCCATATGTCCTCATTTATTAGGCGGCAATGGTTAGGCTCCCTGGGTGTGGTAGCTTTGGAACCGCAGAAAGAATAGCGCAAGGATTGAACAATACACAAATCGTTATTGATCAACCTGCACAACCTTGCTCGTGACTTTGCGGCCATGTTCCTCTGCAGAAGGGGCTTGTTGGGTCATTGAATGCGCTGACAATACCCACCTGCCTTTTGGACACTGGCCACTTGTTGGCTTCCTTGCATCGCCAAACTTGAGTGTGAATGTGAAAAGTATCATCATCAGAAGTTTTGTACTAAATGTATGCACATTTCGCTCTTCTTGGATGGGTTTCGCCGAGGCATGCGTGCCCACACGGCACACCTCAACCAGGCGGCGCGGAACTTGTCACACCATAAGCCAGCCTGGGATCTTGGCACCGATGAGAGGAGTTGCAGTATGCATTAATCTGTACCGGCATTGTTTTTTGAGAGGGCGGTATCAAAGGGCTGCATCGATTTCTCCGCAAATGTGCCCAAGGTAGCCGTGGCGGGAACCAACATTCGCAGCGGCTTTGAGCTGTGCAGCTTTCAGCCACCGGCAGGGGGGGGGTTGTTCGGCGAGATGACAGAAACCTTGACACCACTATTCTCCCCTGTCCCTTGAAATGCTCCAAAATTCGGTCTAGATTTCTTATGCGATTTACGATACTTTTTGGCGGGGCCATGGAGTAGTCGTCGCCCACTGACGATTCAAAAAGATCTGGGGACTTGGTAGCCATTAAAAGTTGAGTTAATCCAAGCATACGGGAGAATCAAAAAGGAAAAGGTATATATATATATAACAGCTTCTTCGTGCATTGATAGTGCACTAATCATTGCTGTCAACACCGAGCCGCTAGACGACGGAATGTGCCGCAGAGGGCGAGGCAAAGACGCCGACTTTGGAGAGCTTTGAAGATTTCATGACAAACGCGATACATTTGTGCTGGAAATTTCCGGTGCTAGTCAAATCCCTGGCAGCCTCTGCTGCAACATGTCTTGCGACGGCGAACAGCTGGCGATGCAACACAATCGTCGATCAACTGGGCTGCAGCAATAAACGGAAGCAAGACGTACGTGTAGGGATAGCCGTGGTCAAGTCTTGGCAAGCAGTAGTTAAGCCCACCGCCATCAAGACCCTGGCCAGGATAAAAGCCAAAAAAGCAGCATCCCCGCATCTCCTCAGATGCCTGAAAGCTCCGGAGCGGTCAATGATAGAGACAGAGATTCCAGGGATATAATCAAAATGATAAATTGATGTATGTAGCTCCAAGGCCCATAAAAACGAAAAGGTACCCCTGATATGGGGGATTATTATTTGAACCTTAGCATGCATTGATGTGCACCCTTGTGGTAGAAAGGGCCACTCATGTGCCTCGGTCCGGGAAGGGAAGATGTCTCGGAACCAACCACTGTTTTGCACTGACCATCACAACAAGGGACCTTGGGCAAGCAGTGTTTCTATTCTGGGCTGACTACCCAAAAGTGCCGTGAGGATTCCGCTCTGCAAAGGCCAAAATACCCCAGATTCAACCCCGCAAATCTTTTCCCTAAACAGCCACGATGTGCGGGCCGGCGTTAATAAATTTCACCAATTGGGTTTGCGGACGTCGCTTCCCTGTCGATAGATTGACTTGCAGCTTGGCGGGGGTGGTTCCCGGAGGCATTATCTTTTCGGGGACTAGTTCACCGCGTGCCAACGTTGTGCCTGGTATGACATGTGGCAACACAAGGGTAGATATCATCAAGACAGAATATAGATTCAAGAGAAACGGGTTTGAGATGTGGGCAAGATCGTTTTACGCTCAGCCTCAGTTACCCATCTTGGACTCCTGTAATGCACACTTATCGACCAAAATCTTGGAACATGACGGCGAGTTATTGAAAATGGGATGGAAGTGTGTCTTCTGCAGAGCCTATGCAGTAATATATACCCATGTAAAATCTGGGAGGCTGTGCAAATTCGCACTCTTGGCCAACGGCTCAATAGTTGTGTTTTCTGCGGTGGCGTGTGCCTCCGAGGTGCCCGACTCTACTTCATCCGAAGACGAGAAGAAGGAACATCTGGGGAAAATATCTCGGCAAAGGAAACCCCCATGTACTCTGGATAAGGCTGCCAAGAGCACTCGTCCGACTGGAGAAGGAATTTTTTTTATTGGCCACGGCTTCAGAGCTCTACCAAAGCAGCAGAACAAAGAAATCCATGAGCCATTTCCTTTTAAGAAGGTGGCATAGCCTCCCAACCAAAAGCTGTTGCGGGTAGACATGCCGCCGGACACTTGCATGCCTGAGACATGATAGCCTCACTCTTCACCCAGAGGTGGTACCTTGTTGCACAAAAGAACCCTTGAGACGAGGGCGACTGGATGCCACTCCGGTTTTGCGCCTTCCTGACAAGGAAGGTATTGAAGAATTGATGCTGAAAAGCCGAATGAGTGTGGTCTCGGACGGCATGGCGACGAAGAAGAGGAGCGGCATATGTTCAAGTAGTATAAAGAGCTGAATGCTTTCCTTTGAAGAACAGACATTTTCATTCTGAAGCGCTCCAAGGCACCCAGTCTCCTGAGGCAACTCGACACGTATATTTCCAATCCTCCTTTTTTTTTAAAAATCATCAGTCGTCAAAATGCTTCCATCTATACTTCTAGCCCTTTTACCCATGGTCCTCGCTGCCCCGACGGTCCAGCGCGCCGAGCCTGCTCCTCTCCATGCCGCCAAGGACAGCAGCGCCGCCATCCCCGGCAAGTACATTGTCAAGTACAAAGCGGGCAGCAAACCAGACGCGACCATCATGACCGAGAGCGCCGACTACGTCTACAGCGATGTGATGCGCGGCTTTGCCGGCTCACTCGACGATTCGGCGCTCCAGGAACTCCGTAGCCACCCCGATGTAAGCAAAATCCCAACTTTTCCCCTGCTGCTCTCTCTCACCCCCCTCCCATGCAAGCAAGTTTTATGATTTGGGTTAAAATTTCGTGAAAAAAATCTCAGGTCGAGTACATTGAGCAGGACAGCGTCGTCAGCCTCTCGGCCTTTACGACGCAGCCCAACCCCCCCTGGGGCGTCGCGCGCCTCTCGCGCCGCAAGAACAACGGCACCACCACCGGCTACACGTACGATCGGAGCGCCGGCGCGGGCACCTGCGTGTACGTGCTCGACACGGGCGTCGACGACCGCCACCCAGACTTTGGCGGCCGCGCCAAGCAAATCAAGAGCTTCATCGCCAAGGAGCACGGGGACGGCCACGGCCACGGCACGCACTGCGCGGGGACCATTGCCAGCACCACCTACGGCGTGGCCAAAAAGGCACACGTCTACGGCATCAAGGTCCTCGGCAACTTTGGCTCTGGCACCTGGTCGGGCATCATTGCCGGCATGGACTACGTCGTGACCGACTCTCGCGGCCGCAAGTGCCCCAACGGCGTCTTTGCCAGCATGAGTTTCGGCGGAGGCTACTCGTTGGCCGTCAACGACGGAGCGGCCACGCTCGTCGCCAGCGGCGTCTTTGTCGCCGTCGCCGCCGGTAACGAGAACAGCGACGCCTCCTTTGTGTCTCCGGCCTCGGAGGAGACTGTCTGCACCGTCGGCGCGTCTGATGCAATGGACGTTCGCGCCAGCTTCTCCAACTACGGCAGCGTCGTCGACATCTTTGCTCCCGGTGTCAACGTTCTGTCTCTGGCTCCCGGGGGTGGCACTGTAAGTTTTTTTTTTTTTTTT
>JARJPP010000343.1:0-14753 GCA_030782485.1 Beauveria brongniartii
TAGAACTACTATACTATAAAGGCATAAGTAATTTATTACCTTAAGTATTATAGTCTTTTTTAAACTAATATATTATTTAATATATATAAAATATTCTACTAAGTAAAGATTTAGCTTATACTTTTATTAGGTATATAAAAATAAGCTCTTATACTTATTTACCTACCTTAAATATAATAGGGAAGGTAATTATAATTTTATAATCGATAGCTTTAATATATAAGGGCTCTATATATAAAACACCTATAATAATAGTAATATAGTATTTAAGGCTATTATAAGGAAAAGAGGTATTAAGTAAGCTATATCTATAGTAGATAATAATATACTAAGACATAAGGTAAGAAAGGAGTTAGCTAAGATATTATCTAAATTATATTTTATATATAAAGCGGTGTTATATTAGGTCTACCCTAGTACTATCACTATAGATCTTTATAGGTAGAACTATAAAGCTTTTTTTATATAATAGATAGTTAGCTTAAAAAAAAAAAGTAATTATAGGTGGCATAACGCGCTGCTCGCTAAGACGACAGAGCGAAGCTATTTGATTTTAGATTAGATCGTATAGGTGAGTAAATACGCTAGCTAGGCTATAATTCGAACGGCAGCACCGTATACTATATAAAGTTAGCTACGTCTAATCTAAACTCTAGCCTCGTCTACTAGCACCTAGCCAATAACCTATAGACATATAGCACTACGTTGTTTTAGCATCTGCCTAATAGTAAGTAGACATAAGCTAATATATTAAGCTAATATATGTGTATAATATATATATATATATCTAAGCTAACTTTTTTAAAGAAATACTCTAAAGAAACTTACCCCTTACTAGTCCCCCTATATCCTGATTCTTTAGATAGTAGTATATTAAGACCTAGAGTATAATTTACCTACCTATATCTACTTTAGCTACTAGCCTTATACCCTAGTGCTATAATAAAATAATAATTTCTTTTATAGGTTAGGTAGTTAAGTATTACTAGCGTTAGCCTTAGTATGTCTATATGTGGAATATATTCACGCGTATTTCTAGCTAGCTAGTAGTTATAGTAGTAATATATAGACGCGACTAGCCACTATTCTCTAGACTTTAAGTATAATACGTGTAACTAGTACTTTAGTAGTTAGTATACTATTAACTAATATATAACTAACCTAGGCTATTAGGCTAAATCCTCTAAGGTAGATAAGCTAGATTATAAGTGTGATAATTATAATGTGAGTTTTAATAATAAAGAGGGCCTTCGTGACTATAAGGTTAAGGAATACTTCTACTATAACCCTTATAATTACTATTTTTAAAGTTAGAGTAATATTAATTAAGTAAGGTATCTATCTAACCTCTACTAGTTTTCTAGCTAATATAGAATAGTACCTTTATAGTAAGATTTACTATAATAGCTTTATCTAATGCTTTTTTTATAAGATTAAATATAAAATGGCTACTAGGTTAGTTTATTACCTTAAAGGCGGTTTTTACTTAAAGGCCCTATTAAGTTATAAAACACTATATAAAGTAATATAAAGATATAATCCTAATAGTATTATCTTAAAGAAGTTACTTACTTAGATAAGAAGTATAAGCTATAAGGCTACTAAGAAGGTATAGAACTCTATTATTAACGCCTACTAATACTACCTATGCGCCTGCCCCTTTAGTAAACTTACATCACTAAATTAACACCTTAGCTCCCCTATTTATTAGCAGAAGCTCTACCACTGCCTAAATAGGCGCTGTAATTATGATTTTAAAACTCTCGTAGCTATTATAAATCATCTAGAGAGTAAGAGTTACGATTACATTTAGCGTATCCTTAATCCCAACCAGATAATATAAGTATAACTGTTATAATCGCTAAGATAGTTATAAATAGAATATCTTAATAAGGAATTAATTCTAAGCTCTCTTCTTCCTTAGTCTTAATATTATCTATAAGTCTAGTTTAGCCTATAAACCTCTAATAATAGACACTAAATTCTATTAGTAAGTAAAAGTGCTATACTCCTTATTTCCGCCTATACTAGGTGGTAAGGGCGTTTAAGTATAATCTACCTAGCTAGTTTAGTTATGCTAAACGCTATTAATTATTCTTAATGTTTATACTATAAGCCTCTATAGTAGTAGTATCCTCCCCTTTTACCCTTAAAATTAAAGTGTTAATATATATAGCGGCTACTAGGCGAGCCTAATTAGCGTTATATACTCTACTACTTATATTACTATATAAGCTAAAATATAATATATAACTAGGAAATATAGTGTAGTGTCTATTATTTTAGGCGCTTATTATTATTTATAATATCTTAGACTCTGTCTATAGCAGGAACTTAGTAACTAGGCCGCTTCTAATTCCGTAGCCTTCTAATATTACGGATTTGATGATAGTACTATATTTGGACACTTATATATCACAGTTCGTAAAGAACTTATGATATTTGGGTAGAGAAAATGTAGACTGCTCGAGAGTGTGCCAGTATGATCTGCTCGAAAACGATCTTGAGCCACTTGAGGACGGTTATGATTCAAAGCGAAGACAATGAACCCGACTTTGTGTCCACCACCAATGCCCTTCCTAACCGGCGGACAATTTCGCTCTCGGTCAGAGCGTCATACACTAACTGGAATTCACGGGAAGTATTCCGTACAGATGACTGTCATCAATGTTCTGCAGGCGCGATGGCATAATCGCTTCCTTTGATCTCGCTGAAGGTGACTTCGCGGTGGAATGCGAACGAAACGTCGTTAACGGATACTCCGAGATTTTGTACAAAGTACCTCGACCAAATTCACAGCCGAAAGAATGGCTCGGCTTCATACATTTCAAGCCCCAGGGAAAAGGTGGTGTTGTCGAGATCACGAACCGAAATGCCACCCTCCATCCTTGGCATCTCGATATGGGAGGCACAAGTAAGGGTGGGGCTGGAAATTTGGCTGGCACACATGGTGAAGGACTCAAAGTGGTGCTGATGCGCGGGAGTCAGAATCACAAAGTCCGCTGTCGCTCTGGCGGGTTTTCGTGGATATTCAATTTCACCAAGTATGGGAGGCTTGTTGTACGCCTCAATCGCTTGTCGGATAAGGCTGCCAGCAGGCCGAGGCTTGGGAAGACGCTACCCCCATTTTGTCCTGACGCCAAAAGCGATGTTCAGTTCGTTCTTGGCGAGCCTCATTACGGCCGTTCCGACCTCGGTATCCCGACACGCCGCAATCTAGTCAGCCCAGAAACTTTTGCAGCCTGGACTGAGGCAGCTCTCTTTTTACAAAACCCCAGCCCGGACGAGCTTGTGACAGCAGACGGTGCGTCGTTACGAATACGTTCTTCCCCCCTCCCTTTGTTTTCTTAGACTTACCGGAATAGCTGCCTCGTCGAAGCTTCCCTGCCTATCTGCTAGCGGTGACTCGTCTCAGGTGGCCGGAGAAGCTAAGTCTCATGCGGCACACCATACTTGTCGAACCTTTTATAACAACAATTTCGGAGAGAAAACAGGTATTGAATATAAGAGAAGAGCAAGAACACATGCTATTGTTCCTTATGCCGTCAGAATCAGGGTCATTCGTCTCTTGGCAGACTGTGCCACCTGCGGGGCAGTCTGGACAAACACCGGACGACGTGATTGGTGAAACGCGCTTCCTCGGACCGCTTGGTTGTTTTGAAGCAACGGACTGTGACAAGGTCAGCTGTTATGCTCCTCTTTCTCCTAGCTTCCATCCCAGCGCTCCTGACCGCAGCAGTCCTTCCCCCACAGGGCTCTCGACTACAGATACACCAATAAACTGGGATGCGAGAGGAGAGCCAGGAGCATCAGAGACAGTCAGGAGCAGCGGCGCAGGTTATTCGGGATTCGGCAACGCATTCATGAATGGTATGAAGGGGTGGACACGAGCGCTGCGACTAAAAGGGCAGTCATTGGACTCCTCCCCCCCCGGTGCGAGTGCGAGTGACAATACACCAGCACTAAAGCGGAAACAAAGTGCCTGTGAAGAGGCTCGGCCCTCCCGCCCTCGCACATCCCTACTGCCCTACTGAGAGGGCACTGCCAGTCGAGAACAAGTCTGGGGAGAGGCAACCGCTATTTTCGGCTGCAGACTGCGTCGCAGATATTGGGGACTTGCTTTCAAGAGAGCGTTGCAACCAAGAAGCAAAAGACAGCGTTCTAATCTGTCCGCATCTAGTGTTGTTGATTATCGATGAATAGTTAGCTTGAGGGCTATTTCCTAAGCGTTCGAAGTCCTATTTTCAGCGACCGAAGCGTCACAGGTCATGTCTATCGTGGATACTGATCGCTATGTCGTGGAAAGTTGAGCTACCCTACGTGTAGCAAAATGGTCAAGTCAGGCCCACTTCGGTTCAGTTGTCGAACCCCGCTCCACCGCCTTCCCTTTCAGGCAATCTGCCCCACTCTCAGCACCTGCCGCTTTACAAATTTCTATAAGACTATGCCACCTCCCTCCCTCTACCTCCCCCTCAGCTGATGGCTTTCACATCCTTTCCTCGTCTGCTTGCCCCGTCGCCCCCGACGGCATCGCGCGCCATGCCCCCGTCCACCCACACTTGCCGCAACATTGTCGGCGGACGCTGCACGATGACTCCCTTTCCTGCGCTCCCCGTCAAGTTGTGATTGACGAGCCTCGCAACGCTGCTACCGCCCTGAGCCGCTATTCTTCGATTCCCTTTCATATTCCAATATCCCTTCGTCAAGTTCTTCTTCGTTGCCAGCACACTGCCGACCCCGACGATGGAAACAAAGCAACATTCAAGAATGCCTGATCGTTGGCCTGTCACTGCTGAAACTACCCACTGCGAGGGATACGGCAGATGATGCATTGCCAGGTCAGCTCGTCGAGGCCTGAGACATGGTGACGTGTGCAGCTCTGCACCGCCGCCCTTCGGACATTTGCCGAATGACATGTGCCCAAGACGACCTCGGCCGCTTCGCACGGCCACGATGCACGCTCGCCAATATCTGGCACCGCGTGGGATAGCAGAGCCAGCGGATTGGCTTCATGTTCAGGAAGTCTGAATGTCGTGGCTACGACGTGCATTAGCTGCGTCAGCTGGCAAAAGAGCCACCGATGAAGGTCCGCTGATCTGCGACCGCGTGGGGAGCGGCTGACTGCATCTTGACGTTGTGATTTGCTATCATATTAAAGCTGCTGCAGCTCTACGCGGTCAATGCAGCCGGTAGACTCAGCTCAGCCGAATTGTACCATATTTACTTCTCGGATACAATGTTTCCCGGCGCCTTAGCTAGCGTTTCGAGCTATGCTGAGACTTGATTGGTAGGGCTTGGCATTTTGGAGTGGCCTCGAACCCCCCGATCTCAGTTTGGAAGGCATCTTGACGCTTTCTGAAGTGAAAAAAGGGGTGTTAAGACGGAGTTGGCTGGCCGGTGCAACAGAACGCTGCATGCTGCCTACATCAGCTAGAACGCTACGACAAAGCCAGCGACCAGAAGCACTGGCAGGTCCAGATGTGATGGCTCGTTCTCCGGCCGCTTGAGCCGCGAAACACGAAGATAAATAGCTGACCAGTTTCCCTCGTCTCGTTTGTGGACTGGACCTGCACTCCCATATTTCCTCCTCTTTCTAACCCTTTCTTTGAATCGCACGGCTACGACAAACATAATCAGGCTTACTGAAAATGATGAGCTCCTCCGATTTTTGCACCGTGGATAATTTGTCCCAGAGACTCGGCTTCTCACCTGACTCTCCGATCTCGATTGCTTCCTCGCGAGCCAGTTCTGTTAGTTCCTGTGATAATTTCTCGGATCGAGGAACAGAAGAGCTCGAAGTCAATCACGATGCCGAGTCTAGCGATATAACTCTGAGCCATTCATCATCGCATATTGTCGAAGACAGAACAGCATTCCCATCTACTGATAATGAGGATCGCATTCAAGCACTCATGGCCAAATATGAGCAGGTAATGCGCGGGCAGGCTGCCCAGACTCATTGTATCGGCCCCGATGTTTTCGTTACTCGAGGTACGGTAGATTCAGATGTTATGCAACCGGCTACGGGTTGGCTAATTAAGTTCTCTAGGTGACGATGAAGACGCGGTGACGTTACCCGATGTATATGACCGCAACGACCGAAGGGTTGATAAGCCGAAGAAAGCTGATACACTGCATGAGGACTCCACATCGCGCAGGACTCGCTGTGGCAAGAAACAGCGCTCTGGTGGCCCGAGCCGTGTTCAGAAGAAAAACGCCACAGTGAGCAGCAGCAAGGCGTATACCTTTTTACGCTTGGGAGGAGCACGACGGGGGGCGAGAGGCGCTATCGAGTGCGAAGTTCATTGGGCGCCCACTTGGCTGCCAGTCGCCTACCTAGAAGGAAATGACGCCTTGCAGGAAGCTAGAGATGTAGTGGTGGATCTGTTTGGCTCTGAGACGTGGCACAAGGAGGCACGAAAGCTAGGGTTGTTGCTGTGACCAACACTGAGGGTGTATCGTATCAAAGTACTTGTATGGCTTGAGTTTATATTTGACTGTTAGCCGCTCCGCTCCGAAATGTCTTTAGTTCATGACATCATATCTGCTCCAGTGTGCTCAGCGTCCCTGTTCTGACGCAACATCCCCGAAATGTTTGCCGTGGGTTGTATAGTTCCATATGCATTCACTCAGCAGCACGTACAAACTTTAAAGCTACCGACTAACACAGGTTTATTGGTTGCATCGCGGAGTACTGTGGCAGCCTTGTACCCACCATAGACTCTTCTTTGGCGGCGACTTCTACCCGCCGGCTGTGGGTCGTGACATAAGCAGGGGAAGGTCGTGCATCAAGAGAGCCGGGAGGCTGCCAAAGCAAAGAAAAAAGGGGGGCGAAGGGGTTCCACAGAGAGTACTTTTTCGCCGCGCTCAAAATAGTACTAGTTCCCGGCATATTGTTAAGCCGTAGCCGTTTTACACGTATGATCAGTCCTCGTTTCCGCAACGACTCCTTCTCTCCTAAGCTTGTGTCTACACGAACAAAAGACGCTGAAATATGCTAAAGGATGCGTTCATTGTATAACCTTTGGTGTCTTCTGCGATCATGGCGAAACCATTTTATTCTGAAGCTTTATAACCTTGTATTTCGAAATAACGATCGAAGTGCGGAGACTCCATTTGCGAGCTTGGCAGAGCTGGAAAGATTACCAGCTGCAGCTTTCCCTGGCTCGACGGCGATATTCTTCCGACCCCGACGAGGCATCATACTAAAAGCCGCCGTTAAGATTGGTGAAGATCAAGTCATTGGCAAGCGACAGAATGTTGACAGTTACTTCAGCATTGAGGAGCAAGTTCTGCGAAGGCTAGGCCCGCATCCGAGGATCATTAGGTACAGTGAAAGCTTGTTGTACTCTTACTGTCAAACCCGTGCATACTTTCTTACACGATTGAAGATTCCTAGGTCCTCATCCTAGTGGTCTCCTCCTGGTTGAAGCAAGCCATGGGAATCTCCAGTGCTATCTACATGAACACAATGCTTCGATTCCATTCTGTCTCCGTCAGAAGTGGTTCATACAGGCCGTCGAATCTATCGCTTTTATCCACAGCCGAGGCGTTGTACACAGTGACTTGCGACCCGAGAACTTCCTCGTTCACGGTACTGATCCGATTTCGTTCGACTTATGGCTTTGTGACTTCGGCGGTTCCACATGCGAAGAGCTTGCGCTCTCCGCCAAGAAACTTCCAGACTCTGGGTTTTTCAACCCGAAGCTACCGTGGGAACCAACCTTTGCGGTCGATATATTCAGCCTCGGATCCGTCCTGTATGCCATCGTCAAAGGACACTGGCCGTTCCGCACAGATACAGGACCTTTTACCTCCATGGAGGAAATGGAGGAGTACGAAGCAAGTGTGGACGCTTGCTTTGCAAGCGGAAAATTTCCAAGCGTTGAGGGACTGTTTGGAGGGGATATAATACTAGGCTGTTGGGATGGAACGTTCTCGAAGGCTTCAGAAATCATGGCCGCCGTTAACAAACTAGAGTTTTAATTGGTGGGATGCGACAATCAAATGTTGTTGTAAAACTATTTAATACAGCTAATGACACTAATATCATTGATCAAGCTCAGGCTTTGCTAGGGATTTTGGCAGCCATATCGTCCGCACTTGGTACCAACTCTCTTGGACGCCATCGGCACTCGCTTGACCTCGTGGCCTGCCTTGGTTTGATCGCTGCATGGCTCGAAGTTGAAATCTTCCTCGACCCTGTCTCCACACGAGTAAATTTTTGTACTGTAATATCTCGTACACATTTTGCGCCAGATGCTTTGTAGAACTACATGCCTAGGTCAATGTGACGGAAGTCGCAACAGGGTAACAGCGGCATACCGTGATAAGTGAACGAGTTTTCGCTGTAGTGCATGGCACGTATTACAAGTAAAGGAATGTGGATGCTGTGGTTTTTGTACACGCAGGAGCTAGGCAGCCACCAAGATACACGTTGGGCGGCGCGAATACTTGCCGAACTATTAGCCAAGTGGCTGCAAAGCGTGACAAGCGGGCACCAATAATACTCGACCACGGTGTGCAGAAGTTAGCTAGCATACTAAAATATGAAAACTTCCTGGCTTAAATGGGGGGATTTTCTTTCACCAAAAACTCCCCTCAGTCAACTAGAATGAGTTTTACCCCGCATTCGAAGATAGGGACGCCTAGGTAACAGGCACGGTGGCTGATGACCACAGCCCCACTCTGCGTCATAGGAGAGACTTATTTTAAAAAGCTCCCCATTCTAGATGTGGTAATCAACTCCCACCCCCTTTGTGCCGCCGGAAAAAGCTCCCCCCTTTTCTTACTAAGCAAAGGCACCTATCTAGGACTTCCTTCTCATGGAAACTGTTCCGCTACCCACCAGCGTTAAGTGTTACCCACGTTCAGAACTGGAAACGAGATTGCAAAGCTTCCTCACATCG
Organism: Beauveria brongniartii; assembly: GCA_030782485.1. Lineage (NCBI taxonomy): Eukaryota > Fungi > Ascomycota > Sordariomycetes > Hypocreales > Cordycipitaceae > Beauveria > Beauveria brongniartii. The sequence goes on from JARJPP010000343.1 coordinate 8,910, forward strand.
GAATGGCAACGTCGAAATACACCGCAAGGCCTTAAAGCAGCTTGGACTGACTTGAGCACTGCCACATGTGACATAACATCCAAGATTTTTCGGGTGTCTGGGTTCAAGGCCTGGCTTGCATTCTACCTCGCGACACATGAGGCAGGCAGCCACCACAAAGGGAAGAAGATAGGGTCCGCAATCAAGAATGCACTTGATCAGCTCCCAGAGAACGAGCTCAGGGAAATCGCCAACAACTTGAAGGACACAACCGCCCATTATACAGTTGAACAGGCGATTGAGAAGATGTCAACACGTGAGTGTATGTCCCTCGTCTACTTCAATTGCTTACGGCTTCAGAGATGCAACTTCACCACGATGGAGATTCTCCGGTATCTGCAGCAGCAGCAACAGCATCAAGCCCTACTCCGATTACGCTCGATACCGCAGAGACTACGTTGCCGACCGGCCCGACCATCAGCACAACCAGCTACGGGAGTGAGTTGGTGAACATTGAACCCTCCTCGATGTACATGGCCGATTTTGACGGGCAGCGCTTCCTGCACGCCTCTCCACGCGGTGTAATGACGATTTTCCCCACGTACTTTTGTGGTGCCATTAGGATGGCTGGTACGGGAGCCGCGACAAGAGCTGTGGTAGCGATGCACTTTCCATATCAACAGTATGGCTCAATCCATTGCCTAATGAGCATGAGCATCGTGCCAAGCAGATTGGCCGCTGTGACGAAGGAATTGTTCGATGTGATGTTGGAAGTTAAAGGTGGCATGCAATACGTCATAAACAAGGGAGGGGGGACCATGTTACCAATGCCTAGTGTCACCATTGGGGGAGCCTCAAAAGAAGGTATTGCTTCGCTGCTAGGCGATCATGCGAGCCGAGGTATTGAGACAAGTCCCGAACGCAAGAATGAGCTTTGGCAGGCTATAAGGCTCACATCTTGCGCAACCATGACAGTTAACAACGATCCGAGAGAAGACGGTCAACTTAACTTGAACCTCGGCTTGGAGGAAGGCCTTGCCATACAACGAATACTATATACGGAGAAATAATTATAAAAGAATATTGTGACTATTCTTCTCCCTTGTATTGCCCTCCTGCGCCGATGAAAATCAGTACGTAGCCCTTGGCTAGCTTCCCTTCTCCGCTGTTCTCGTCAATTTTTGTACCTTTGTCCTCGCCAACCCGTGCCAACGTGACAGATGGACAGTCTTTCCAGTATATCATGCGACCGGTCCCGACATAACGACCTGGTGTTGACTCGGAGCCACTGAAGTCGGACAACGTTAGTGGCTTCGGCGTAAAGTCCTGGCTCATGTTAGAGGTGCCTGCCCAGTGCTGGTCTGGGTAAGGGACTCACCATAATGGAGATTTTGGAGCTCAGCCCAGAAAGACTTCGCGAGACTCAGAACTCTTTGTTTTCTCTCGCGTTTCGTAGTCTATTGTCGCAAGATAATTGTGTATGGCAAGTTGAAAATCTCCGCATTAGTTGAAATGAACTGGTCTTCGGGCGGGGCTATCTATGGCTTATCCGTCCACGTTAGGCACCAAAAATCATCGGGTGGCAACTGCAATAAACCACGTGTTTAAGCACAGCGCTGGTCCTCATGACTTCGTTACTCCTTCGTTTGAAAAGCGGTTGAAAAATGGTATGGAAAGTTACTATTGAATGGGTAATCAGGAACTCCAAATTAATGCGCCAGAAATTCTGTACAGGGTTGCCACGGCTGTTTCACGGCACTCAGGACCTGCGTCATAAGATACTCAGGAAATTTTAACCATGGATGAAGCTGGGTGGGGGAGATGTACGTGCGCTCGTTGCTCTTCCATGTACGGGGGACTTTTGGGGAGCAAACTTCGGGGGGGGGATTTAAGAGGGGGGAGTTTTATAAAAATAAAAAATAGAAATAGAAATAAAAAGAAGGGGGATAGAAGGGGACTTTTAGAAGGGGGGGGGGGGGGATTTTGGAAGGGGAGTTTTAGAAAGGGAGCTTGTGTGGGGTACTGGAAGGTGGATTTTTCAAGGGGGGTTTTTTTTGTGGTAATCCACTTTTCAATCGCCCTTCGCAGCCTCGTCTATTTCGGTAATTCTGTCTCTCTCTCGAGGTTGGATAGTCCATAGGTATGCATACAGGAGTTGCAGATAGCTGCAGCCAGCCACACTTGATACATCATTGTCGTTGTTGAGATGTACTCACCTTCAACGGAGCTTTGGGTTGGGAAGCTGAGTATTTGTCCCGCCTGCGCAACGACGCAAGCATACAAGGATCAGAGACAGCGGCGATATAAAAGAGTAAAAGGCTCATGCCTAAGCGTTAGCCAATGTCGGAGGTCTATATGAACCCCAATTCCCTTGCGTGCATTCTTTGACCAAAGCAGATACGCCATCTTGCCCCTATTCGCCTATTTTCTCCCTTGTGGTATCTGATAAACAATGACATCGACCATCTTTGGGACTCTTTACTCGCAGGTGTCCTTTCTGGACACCGTTTTTCCTGGCTTAGGCGTTACATTAAGCTATATCTATCCTCTCACATCCAGAAAATCTCATCTCAGCGCCCGCCTACTTTATATATATAGCCTAGTCACTTTCTTAATAAGGTTTACCTATAGCTATATTACTAAGATTATAAAGAAATATTTTAGTTAGTCTACTATATTAATATTATAGGGCTACTAAACTCTAACTATTCTTAGTGTTTTCTATAAAGGTCCTCTATACTAATAATTTATATAATACCTTAAGAAACTAGGTATAATCTTAGGCGTTTACTATAGAGACTTAATCTATAATTATAACTCTTAGAAAATAAGCTAAGCTAGGGAATAGAGTAATAAAGAATATATTATAGTATAGTCTAAAGAACTTATATAAGTCTTTTTAGTATAAAAGTAAGCTTCTTTACCTACGCGTTATCTTAAAAGAAGGGTACTTATATTATAAACGGTTTCTACTCTCCTATATAGGTATATTAAATAGAATTCTAAAAGAATTTCTTTATAATTACTAGGTTATATTAGAGAAATAAATAGAAAATAAGACTATAATTTATATAAATAGCGATAACTACTAAAATCTCGCTACACGGCGGGGTTAAAAGCAGATAAATACTATTATTTTTCCTAAGGATATAAAAAAGGACTTCTTTAATAATATTATAGAGTACCTTAACCTAGAGGCTATAGCTTAGTACACTAAACATAACTAGCTCTACCACCATAGCTACTTACTCTATAGCGCGCCTAGAACTAGTAAAATAAGTCTTAGCTTAGTAGCTGCTAGATAGTTTAGTCTAGACGTCTATATAATAAACCTATCTAAAGTTAATAATATAAAACTAAGTAACCTAATATATAAACTACTAATATAATATATCCTCCTCTTAGAGGATATTAATATAATTAAAAGTATAAAGAGTTATAAAAATAATAATACTAGGTTAAGTATAAGTAGTAGTATAATACTCTCTAGTCTTCTTAACATAATTAATAGAGTAGGTTCTATAGAGGGAAGAGCTTTAATTATAATAACTAACTATACTAATTACCTTAACCTAGCTATAACTTAACTAGGATATATAAATAAGAAGGTTAAGTTTAGGTTAGTAAGTTAAGAGATACTACTAGAGCTATTCTAATATATCTATCTACCCTTACCTAGTAAGACTAATAAAGTAAGAGATAAGGATAAAGGAGTTATTAATAGCTAAGACACTTAAGATACCTAGAAGTATATCTAGGAGCTAGTAGTAATATTTACTAATTATATACCTATAATAAAATATAGCCTAGCTTAGATCTTATTATTTCTAATTATATATAGATATTTGCTATAAGACGTAGTAGAAAATATCATCTCTTAGGTTAAAAAAGAGGGGGAAGGTTTTATTCCTCTAAGGCGTTACACTTCTACGATAAACATAATAAAAGAAGACCTAGACGTAGATGGTTTTAGTATAACGCTTAATATAGAGCTTATGGAGAATAGCTAGTTATATACGTTAATGATATAGATAGTTAGACTAAGGCTAGCTCTAATATAGGCCCGTCGATAGACGGCTAGGCGGGTTCTTCTTTCCTAGTACATTAATATAATACTATGTTTTAGCGGATGTAGTATGTTAAGATTAATTATGTCACTTACACTATAAAGTGACTATAAAGCGACACTATTAAGTTCGAGATTTATGATAGATATAAATGCTGCCAACGTGCTCGTGGCGCACCACTTCAATTGCAAGGCTGATCTAAGGGTGCTGCTCAATCGATAATGCTTCCGCAAATGCGAGCCGAGTGGGCAGCTTCCTGGGAGATAGCCAAACACGGAAGAGAGCTTGCTTTTCAGACTCGGGCCTAAACCTGGGAAAGTGGCCCTCGACGTACGCGGCGGAACACACAAGGCCATTAGCTCTGTAATCACGCAGATGCGTACCGGCAAGATGGGCCTGGGCGCGTACCTCAATAAAGCGGACACAGTCAGGACAATCTGCCATTCTCGCTCGATCTTTGGTTCCGCCATGACGTCAGAAAACATTTTGACCAAAACTATGGCATGATCCACGCCTGTTAGTTCAAGTTTATAATTAACGCAGACGTAGACAGGAGCACGGGTGTCCCTCTCGTCATGACTCTCTTGCTCCGCTGTCTTCTAGACAACACATCTACCTGTCTGGTCTCTACTATCTTTGGCAGACTGGCCACTGTCGTCTCCATGAAGCTGGCTGCCGTTGTTAATTCTGAAGGCCACCAACTCAGATAGAACGACAGAAAATGTGGCCAGGCAAAAACGCATGCGTTGAGATCAAACGCATTCTCTGTAGCTCGTCAATGGCAGCGCAGGCAGCAAAAACTTGATCAAAAAGTACGAATCCGTACCTGATCATAGTGTATAGTAGTTTATATGCCAATTCGTAAGGCGGCTGGGACCATAGATCGCGAGATTGTTGCTGGTATGTAGTAGACATATTTGGAAAAAAGACTCCGCTTCAGCAGCTAGATTGCTGGTAATTACGAGCAGCGAATATTGCGGTGGCTGCTGCTGGTACTTGGCAAGGCATGGGCGGGTGGTTGCTGGCGCATTGATGAGCCTGTTGCTGGTACCCTGACCGCTAAAATACTGGTACCAGGTAAGCGCTGGCAGTGTTCAAGTGCAGGCTGCTGGTACTAGCTAGGCGCTGGCAACTTACGCTAATGAGCTGCTAGGATGTGGCGGGCGCCAGTAACTTGTTGCAGCCAGTTGCCAGTATGGAGAGCTGGGCGTTAAATTTAGTTGCTGGTACCTACTAGTACTTATCTTGAGTCTGCCTGTTAGTTGCCAGGATAGTGAGCTGGGCGTCAAAATTCGTTGCTGGTACCTACAGTGGGCTACGGGTGGGTTGCTAGTACTTATCTGAGTCTTATTTGTTTATTTGCGCCGAGGGAGGAAGACAAGCATGATCCCGCGACAAGTCGCGAACTGGAGTGGGTGAGGTGAGGATGCCCCTGCAATGTCAAGGGGTAGAATCAGTCTCCGCAAGGGTCGGGCTGGGGATATTCAAGGGGTCGCTAGCCGTGAGGGAGTCCGAGGCGTGGGGTAAGTCGATCATCCTTACCCCAGGTGGAGTTTTTCGGGTTATAAGCTGCCATGCAGCTGTAGGTTATACACTCTCATGATATTACAGGCTTTCGTCTTTTATACACTTTTTAAAATAACTATTAATTAAAAGAATATCTAGTATTATTTAGTAAATTATAAAAGCTTTAAAACTTAGTATTAGAACTCTTTTATATATAAAATATCTTAGCCTTTCCTAATCTTAACTACTATTTCTACTATTCTTAAGATATAAATATATATATATAAGAGAT
>JARJPP010000348.1:0-157441 GCA_030782485.1 Beauveria brongniartii
TATAAAGGGCTCTTAATTATAAGGTAAATAGTAGAAATTAGATATAAAAAGGTAAAAAAAGAATTAATTAATATCTAAAAACTATAAAGGGAATTAGTCCTTTTTATCTTATCCCTAGGGGTAAGCCCTAGTAGTAGTCGATTTAGACTAATATAATAATAGACTACTCTATAAAGTTACTAATAACCTAAAGTAAGTAACGCCTAATAGGCTTTATATCTTAAATAACTATATTAATATAGTATTCTAGTTACTATACGCTAGTAATTACTATAGTTATATTAAGTTAAGATACCTACTATTATAGTTTTATATCTATAATAATATAAACTAGCTTTAACATTTTCTTACGCGCTATAAGAAATATTATATCTACTATAAGATATATTATATACCTTATAGTAACTTATAGCTACTACTACTACCACTACTACTATTTTACTATATATCCTTAGACTTTTTACTAGTGCTATTAGAGTTATAAGCTAGGAATATATATATAGTAGTACTAGTCTATAAATTTAGTAAGGCTATAATACTAAGAGCCCTGTAATATAATACTAGAGTAGCGGACGTGGCTAATATTATTATAGACACGCTCTTTACCTAAGGCTAGGGTCTGCCTAGAATTATACTATCAGATAAAGACCTAAAGTTCCTCTCTATACTTTAGTAGTACGTATAGAAGCGTCTAGAGACGAGGTTAGTCTATAGCACGGCCTATTACCTATAGACAGACGGGCAGACAGAACGCGCTATCTAGACCATATTATTATAATAGAGAAGAGTGATGATATATTGTGGAAGAGTGGGTGCCCACTAAAGGGTGCCTATGTAGGTGCCTATGTGGGTGCCTGCCTGACAATATGCCGCTCTTATAGAGGTGGCGTCCTCGTCACTAGTAATTATCCTTCTAAATACCCTAAAATTACGTTCTAAGATATACCTCCTTTAATATAACTATACTATAGCCTCCTTACCGCTCTTATAAATAAAACGCTTATAACCCCCTAGTTCTATGCTTATAGGCGTGCTGAATGTCTTGACGGGCTAGTGTAATTATAGGCTTGCTAGTACTATTATGAGTTTGCTAGTAATACTTGCTAGTGCGTATAAACTCTATAGATAGGTGTTTCTTATGTTATTACTCTTAATAAGGGTGATAGTGATAACTAGTAGTGATTAGGTTAATATTATATGTGGTGCTGGTTCTGAATGGCCTTGGCTGGCTGGTGGCTGAAGCTAAATTTTTCTAGTGGCCGTAGCTGAATTTTTCTGGTGGCCGAAGCCGAATTCTTCTTTCCTTTGATAGAGGCCGTGATCTTTTGATGTAATTGCTACTAATTGTGATAGAGAAGAGTGATGATGTATTGTGGAAGAGTGGGTGCCCACTGAAGGGTGCCTATGTAGGTGCCTATGTGGGTGCCTGCCTGACACTGCTACTATCATGAAAAGCTCCTCATATGTCTCTCATACCCTAGCACCAAGTAGAACTAGTGCGACGCAACAGTGACACCGACGGGTGTCAAGACGAATGAGCAAGAAATGATGCAGTTTCACTTTTCTGCGGCAGGTCGCGGTATCGAGCATGGCTAATGTCTTTTACCAAAATCCTTCCTTCACTGGCCGCCATGTACCACAGTGCCAGCGCCGAGTTTTCCACTGCTGTCGCAAACGGCGGCGGCACCGCAGGCGCAGACAAGGCCTTCCTTGGCAGAAACGGCAAAAACTGCGCAGTTTTTCCCTGGAGCAGTACAACGAGTCGATTGTAGGTGTGGTCGGCACTTTACAGGCCGGGGGATCTGTTGAGCCTGGGGTTGTAAGTGCTGCTGACGGCGCCGCTCTTCACTGCTATGGCGAGGTTGCAGGGAGGATATGCCGGCGACGGTGCCACATGTCGTCGATGGGCAACGTCCGCTGCTTAAATGGAGAGCGCGCGAACGGCAAGCATGGGCAACAACGAGTAGTTGTCCGCCAGCCTTCCTACTCCCAACTATGTCGAAGCAGCCAAGTCCCGTCGAAATCAGCCAACTGTTCACCATTCGCCAGAAACCGTGGCCGAAGGACTAATACAAAAGCCTGAGGACACCAGTCGTCTCAGAAGACCTCCTGGTGGCCCAGAAGATGCATACTACGAGTTTGAGCCTCTGAGCAAGGCAGCCCTGAGCTCGCAGAGAACAACAAGTTTGTAATAGGCCCTGCGGAAAAGCAGCTACCACCTCAAGCTGGCGGCGCGTAGGCGACAGCTCTTGCAGAATGGCTCGTGGAATTCGACACCGTGCAGAGCTGTTTGAGCATTCTGGGCACACAAATTAACAAAAAAAGCCACTTATTCTACAAGCCAGGTATATCGGTGTGGAATCAAGGTTCGAAGAGACGCCATCGGGCATGAGAGTACTTGGGAAGCATTCAACCCGCACCTTGCCAAGATCGTGTTCCTCTGCGAGCAGCTGAGGAGCAGCTTTGCAGCAAGAGGCCGGGCCAGTGTTTCACTTCTCGTCCTCCATGATGAACGCCTTTTGCCCAATGGTCTTTTGCTGCCGCGGCCACGAGACGCGCCGCCGCGCCCTAGAGCTGCCGCGCCGGCAGAATGCTCACGAGACCCTCTGCAGCAGCAGGCTGGGCTATGCCATTGCCGATGTGTGGACCGAGACCGAGGAGGCGCTGGGATAGCGTACGTGGCATGTCGCCGTTGATGGGATGCGGAGGAAGGATGCGGCTGCGAGGCGGATGTGTTCATCTGCAACGAGCATTGCGTCACGACTCTGGAGGGCGAGATTCCCCTGAATTACGTAGGTACAAGCAAGCCTTGGAACGCGAAGTGCCGGAAGAGATACAGGAGCGGGCATAGTAGAGCTCGCAGCACGGTGAACAAAAAAAGATACGAAGAACAATTGAAACCAAGCAATGCTCTATGCATCGGCCATCTAATAACATCTACAACTAAAAGCTGACATTCTCAGTGCCAATTTCAGCTATTTATGGGAACGGACCGCCCTACCGAATGCAGTTGCTGATCTGTTCATATGCATTTGCAGCGTCAATGGCGTCGTCGATACGAGGTGCGTCGTCGGGAATCTGAAAGAGGTCAGCCCAGTATTTCACAGCCACACCCTGATTGAGCAACCCCGAGCGGGCTCATCTCAACCGACGGTAAGCTTACTCACGACTGCAGCACAAAGTGTGCAAACGGGTGGGGTGTATTCTTCATATAAAATGAAGAGACCATCTAGTGGAAAGAAGATGCTATTCGACACGGCCACCAAGCTCCATCATCCGTTTTCGCCATCATGTTGTCTCATCAGTCTATATTGGTGACAGCCTTAGCATGGGCGCCGACTATCGCTTCGGCCGCACCGGCGGCCGGCCTTCTCGGTCCCGCCTTTGCGGCCCCGACTCGTCTTGCTGCGGAGCCGTCGATACGCGCCGCGGCCGCCAACGTAACGGCGCTCCTGGAGGAGCTGTTCCGCACCGGCACGTCGCCGTGGGGCAGCCTGCACGCCAACGACACGGCGCTGTCCGTGCAGGTGCTGTCCGTTGACGGCACACAGATTGTGGATTACCACTACAGCCCTGGCAACTTGAACGTGTCGGCGGGCAGCGCGGCGCGGGTCGGCGCCGACACGGTGTACAGGGTCGGGAGCATCTCCAAGCTGTTTACGGCGTACGCGCTGCTGGTAAACCAAGGGCGGAGGTGGTGGGACAAGCCCGTGTCGGAGATTTTGCCGGAGCTGGAGGGGCAGTGGGAGGAGCGTGGGGATGGTGCGCAGACGCGATGGGGGGAGGTTACTGTTGGGGCACTGGCCTCGCAGATGGGCGGTGTCAGCGCTGGCTGTAAGTACTGTGTTTGCCTGATTTGCACATTTACATCTAAATATATAGATGTGCGCGTATGTGCCTGTGTGTGTGAAGGATAATGTTGGTGACAAGAACAGATTCTACGCAAGACATGGCTTCTTTTCCCATGTTCGGTGCTGCGGTCGGCCTTCCTCGGCTCCAGCCAGAGGAGATACCCAAATGCTCCAATGACCCTACACAGCCTACCTGCACCAGAGAGCAGTTCTTTCGCGGCTACCTCAAGCAGCACGCCGTACAAGCACCTTATACCACGGCCATCTACTCCAACGCCGGCTACCATCTTCTAGGCTACGTCGTCGAGGCGCTCACCAACCTGTCCTTTGCGGACGCGCTGCAAAGAACGGTCCTTGACACGTTGAGTCTGAAGCACTCGGGCGCCACGCTCCCCGCGAAGAAAGGCACGGGCGTGATTCCCCAAGGCGAGCCCGGCTGGGACCTGCCCATGGGCGACGATGTCCCGTGAGCAACCCCCCCCCCCCAAGCCACTGAGCGAAAGCGCCTTCCATAGTTCACCAGCTAATTGCACGCATAGCACGGGCGGCATCTATGCCTCGACGCGCGACTTGGGAGAGTTTGGCAGGGCAATTCTGAGCCACGCGCAGCTGTCTCCGCTGGAGACGCGGCGCTGGATGAAGCCGCACGCGCACACGGCGCTCTGGAGCACGTCCGTCGGCGCGCCGTGGGAGATCCTCCGCACGCGCACACGCACGACAACCGGCCACGCCGTCGACCTGTACACCAAGTCGGGCAGCGTCGGCGCGTACAGTTCCATGCTCATCCTGATTCCCGACTACGGTATCGCGGTGCCGATTCTCGCCGCGGGCAGCGACTCGGCGACGGCCGTGGGCGTGGCCGTCGAGCGCGTGGTGCAGGGGATCTTGCCCGCGCTGGAGACGGCGGCCCGGCAGCAAGCCGCGGTGAGCCTGGGCGGGACGTACAGCGCGGCGGGCGCCGCATCCGGCAACTCGACGCTGGTGCTGGCGGCGGGCGACGACGGGATGCTGATTGACAAGTGGGTGAGCAACGGCGTCGACACCCTCGCGGGGCTGGGCCTGTACGCGCAGAGCAGCGGGCGCACGCTGCGCCGGCTGAGCCTCGTTCCCATGGGACTGGAGGAGAAGGAGGAGGCAGAGGAAGAAGAGGGCGGTCAGCGGCGGGTGTATTACAGGGCGCTGATCGAGACGACGCTGGACGGCGTGGACGGGGCGGTGCCGAGGGTCAATGATTTGAATGACGTGGCGTGGAACTTGCTGGATGCGTACCAGTGGGGTGGTATTGGCATCGATGAGTTTGTGTTTATGCTGGGAGAGGATGGGAAGGCGACGGCGGTGAGCCCGCGGGCCATGCGGGAGACGTATAAGAGGAGGTAGTTGTCATGTCCGGTGGCGGTTCACGAGCAAGGTAGACTGAAGTCTGGCTCATCTCAGATCCCATTACTTGGTTTCTTCATGTACAAGAGATGAATCTAGAAATTTGGGCCTGCTGACAAGGAAACACTATTAGATGTTGACCCAGCTGTCAATGCGACTCACAAACGCACTATAGCAGATTACCCCAGATTCTTAGCAGCGCTAACCCGACATCCGCCCGAAGCATCCGTCCGAAGCCAACTAATTAATTAACTATTAGTTAGTTAATTGAACTTGTTGTTATTTTTGTACACTAGTTCGTTGAAGGCTGCTTTTTGCAACGTAAGATTTAAATGTTATCACGTAATGCTAAACCTATTATGGTTTAGCGCGGCGCTAGTGGCTAGCGCTACATTAGCGTAGCGCTAAGAAAAATTTTCAGCTAATTAGAGGCTAGGACCTCTAAAGCCACTATAACACTATAGCCTAATTTTCGTGATAATTATTATATGCCCCTATTCCTCCTATTAATAATAATATACTAATAAAATAGAAACGCTTAATACCTTTACTTCCTATGAGTTTCTAACTATTAAAGACGCTATAGATGTACTCTAAGACTAGTAGAATCCTCTTAGCTTTATAGTTTTAAAATATAATAGTAATCGCGACTATAATAGCTATTAGTGTTAAGTTTACTTCTAATGTGATTAGGGTAGAGTATGATAAAATTATAACTTTAAAATAAAGTACTATAAAACTAGCTTAAAGAGGATTAATTACCCCTATAAGGGCGTTATTAAATTCTCTGACTTTAATAGAACCTATTCTATTAAAATTTAATATAATACGTATAATTATCTAGCCTTAGAGTCGCCGTTAAGTTTAGCTAGAATCTGTTACTACTCCTAAGTTAAATTTATTAAGGAAAATAGTAAAGAAAAACTCTATAACCTTATTACTATAAAGAGTACTAATAGTTAATTATTATTAGGGGTTATCACTAGCTAATTATCTAGGGAAAATCCTAGTCTCCTAATTACTATATAAGATGTTTAGGTAATTTAGGGAGAGATTTGTTATATTAAGTATAGTATTAGCACCTTAACGTAGGCTTTCCTTAATGTCTTATAGAATAATAATAAGGTTTTTTACTATAATATCTTTTATAGGCTTAATAGGTGTATTTCCTATATATTTTAGGTCTATTAGGACTACATTAAGTATTAGCGAAGAAATCCTAAGCTTCTGATTATAGATAATACCTATAAAGTTAATTAATTTAATATACTATTACTTTAAATTAATAGCGTCACGTCCCTCTATACTACCTTCTCTATGGTATTTAGTGTGGTATTAAGAGAGGACTTAGATAGCTTTAAATAGTAATTAGAATAACTTTGAGTTATTGCTAAAAGGGCTAGTATCTAGTATCTAGACGTTATTATTACTAACTATGATTATGCCCTTAAAGGAGCTCTTTAAAACGTCTTTCCTACCGCCTAGTAGTAAATTTATATATAGCATATTAGTAAGAACGTTCTATATAATATTAAGGTTAAGTGGCTTAGCCGCTAAGAAGATACGAGTAACCTACCTAATAATGCCTAGCTCTAGGCAGCTCTTGATGAAATTGCGCCGCCACCTGACGATAGTAATGAACTAGCGTGTCTACCTCGCCGAGGTAGCTAAAGAGCAGCCGCTAGATTAAATTTGCAGGGAAACGCCCGCCAAACACATCTTCTAACCCCTCCTAGTGTACTAGCCTTAGGCTAGGCTAAGCTGCCGCCTCCTTATAGCTTAAATAACGCTAATGTATTATTTTCTAACTAGCAGAGCCTTATCTATGGCCCTATTATAGAAGACGAATTTCTCTGCGAATAGGATAAGCTATGTACTAAATAGGTATACTAGTGAGGTTAGAATTTAATTCTCTATCTAATAGTATATTTTTTACTAATTTTTAAGTTAGATATTCTTAAGTATTTATACTAAATATATATACTAGTCTAATACTAATTTATAACCTTTACTACTTAAAAGTACTATAATTATAGCGTTATTATAACCTTATAAGCTAAGAGTAGCTACTCTAAGCTAAAGAATTATATTAAGAATTAATTAGCTAACCTCTTTAAGATATATAAGAAAATTCTTATTATAGTTATAGTATAAATTATATAATATAAGTATAAATTTAACCACTAACTCTCTAGAAGGCGTGTTAACTAGGATAACTATCCTTAGTTACTGCCGCTTGCGGGGAAAATTGGTTAGAAGGCGGTAGATGAGATCGCTAAATAAGTTAATAAGGCTATAGAGCTATTGAGGAATTCTGCGGTAAGCTAGGCATACTGTACCTGCACTAATAGCTTTACCGCTTAATGGGGGCTTCTGTGTTGCTATTTGCTGGCGAATTTGTTAGAGAGCGGCCGTGAGGTTACCCTTGATGACCTTGATCGCCACTGGTGGCTCTAGGCTGGTAACCCGCGGCAAGAGGCTCTCCTCGCCTGTGTAATCGAGCCGAACCTGAACCCGGTGCGCCGGGCACGCAATAACGCCGAGCCGGCGCTAACAGCTGCCTCCGGCCGTGAGCTGAGCCACTGGGAGGGCTCTGAAGCCGCCTCGAGAGCCTCGCCGGCGCCAGGGAGCTCCGTTAGCCGGCGTGGAGGCTCCAGGGCTTCTAGCAGAGGCAGAGGCGGCGGCGGCGGCGGCGTCAGTGCTCGTGAGAGGCGTCAATTGGCAGCCATGCGAGAGCTCGTCAATTCGTCAATGGCAGCCCTGGAGGCACGTATCGAGGAGCGGCTGGTCTATCCCGTGGGCTCTTAGGCGACACAATTTACTGCCACACCCGTTAATTATGGTTATATTTGGCCTCCTCCATTGTCTTCGCTGTCCCAAGTTACCCATTCCTTTGGACAATCACAGGCTTCTTCTATGACCCCTCAGGCCTTGCAGCCGCCTTAACAGCTGCCTTAACAGCTGCCTTAACAGCCGCCGCATCCTCAATTCTATCACTGGCCTGCGCCAAATCGTTGAAAAAAAACATAATACAGGCTTGTTCTAATCCATGTACGATCCCCTGCAAAATTATATGGGGACCTTATATGGGTATTCTAAATTCAGTATAGGCTACGTTATAACATTCAAATCTTACGTTGCAAAAAGCAGCCTTCCAGTTCGTTGGCCCCCCAAACAGGTCCCGCCGCGGCCCCAGCATTTCCTGTTTCCCGCCCCCCTCCTCTCCTGCGTCTGCTGTCTCTCATCTCAGCCGCTAATAAAGACCGCCCGGTAAGAACAAGCCTGTCGGGACAACGGAATTAGTTACTAGCGAGCTTACCGTTTTGCATCTTTGCTGCCTGCATAAGTCTTTCCTCTCCAACCCCCCCACACGCTCCTACGTAACTTCCCCATCTCTTTTTTCATCCTATCCACGAGAATGATGGCTCAATTCTCTTGATTCTTTTTCTTCTTTTTTTGAGTTTATCGAACGAAGCGTGTGGCATTGATTCTAGTCCTTTTTTTTTCCTTCTTTTTTTTTTAAACCGGTGACTTTGAAGCCCGCATCATGCTGGCCGCCGCTTCCAGGAAAGCCCCGGCGGCAGCAGCAGCTGGCGGCATCGTGCGGAGAAGCGTCATCCGGGCGGCGCAGCGACGATGTCTGGCGACGGAGGGATTGAGCATACGTACCGGCCCGAGTGAGGTGAGATTGTTGCCAGTTACTCTCATACTCTTTCACCTCCCATAATCCAGAAATTCTCCGCTTCGCACAACACAATTTCGTCGTTGCTTACCCCGTCCACTCACTCTCCTCTCACAATGCCCCCGCGATACCCTCACCCCTCACCTCTCGCGCAACCACCCTCTTCTTCAATTGACAGGAAAACCCCCGCTAACATCCCACACCAGCCTCCTCTATACAAAGGCACCATCCCCGAACACTTTGCCTCCACCGTCTCCCAGCACGGTGACCGTCCCGCCGTCATCGCCCGCTCCCCCGCCCGCGCCGCCTCCCACGAGACGGCGCTCAGCTACTACGAGCTCGACCTCCTCTCCAACCGTCTTGCCTCGTCCCTCACCTCCCTCGGTGTCACAAAGGGCGACCGCGTCGCCGTATCTCTCGGCAACGGCGCCGAGTTTGCCGCCCTCACCTACGCCCTGTTCAAGCTCGGCGCCGTGCTCGTCCCGCTGAACCCGAGCTTCAACGTGTCGCAGGTCGCCGCCGCGCTGCGCCACCTCGCCGTACAGGTCCTCATCGTCGGCGCCGTCACCGACACCGCGTACCGGCCGGGCCGCGGCCGCAGCAATGAGCCGCTGCTGACGGAGCTGGCCGGCGGGGACCTGCGCGGCGGCGCCATTGCCAACCCGGACGTACCCAGCCTGCAAAAGATACTGGTGGTGGATAACCGCACTAGCCACCCGGACGTTCGGTTCGATTTGGACGCGTGTCGGCGCGTGCTGACGCCTTACCGTAACCTCCTCGACGGCGCAGACCGCCCCGTGAAACCCGCGGCGCCGCTGTCGCCCTCAGACACCATCAACATCCAGTTCACGTCCGGCACCACGTCGACGCCCAAAGCCGCGCAGCTCACCCATACCGGCATCCTCAACAACGGCATCCTCATCGCAGACCGCATGGGCCTCAACTCCACCGACCGCATCGTCGTCCCGCCGCCCCTCTTCCACTGCTTCGGCTCCGTGCTCGGCTACATGGCGACCGCCACCACCGGCGCCGCCATCCTCTTTCCCAGTCCTGCCTTTGACCCCGTCGCCACGTTACGCATGTGTGTCGACCACGACGCCACGGGCCTTTACGGCGTCAGCACCATGATCGTCGCCGTCCTCGAGGCGCTCGAGTCGGGCGCCGCCGCCGGCACGCCACCACAGCACCTCCGCAAGGGCATCGTCGCGGGCAGCTCCGTCCCGGAATCGCTCATGCGCAAAATATACGACGCCCTCGGCCTGCAGGACCTCGTCATCTGCTACGGCATGACCGAGACGAGCCCCGTCAGCTGCATGACCCGACCAAGCGACGCGCTGCATCTGCGCTGCGCGTCCGTTGGCGCCCCCATGCCGCACACCTCAGTCAAGATTGTCGACCCGCTCAACCGCACCCGCATCTTGCCGCTCGGCGAGCGTGGTGAGCTCGCCGCCGCCGGCTACCTCGTCATGGAGGGGTACTACGGTGACGACGCGCGCACCGCCGAGGTGCGCGTCGCCGACGACGCCGGCACCGTGTGGGTATACTCGGGCGACGAGGCTGAAATGGACGCCGACGGGTACGTCCGCATCACCGGCCGCATCAAGGACCTCATCATCCGCGGCGGCGAAAACATTCACCCCCTCGAGATTGAAGACTGCCTGTTCCGCATGCCCGGCGTCAAAGAGGCGAGCGTCGTCGGGCTGCCCGACGACAAGCTCGGCGAGTGTGTCGCCGCCTTTGTTGTCCCGAAGCAGGAGTGGACCGTCGAGGGCGGCAGCAACCACAATGGCGCCGCGGCGCAGACGGCGAGAGAAGAGGGTTCGAGCAAACAAGAACATGTGCTGACGAGGGATGCGGTGAGGGACTGGGTGCGCACGAGACTGTCGAGCCACCTGGTCCCGAAATACATTTTCTGGGTCGACGAGTACCCTAAGACGGCAAGCGGCAAGATTCAAAAGTTCAAGCTGCAGGAACAAGCCAAGACCTTGCTGGAGGAGCAATAGAAGAAGATTCTAAGACGACTGTTAGAAGAATACCGGAATGATTAAAGAGGGCGTTGAATACCATGTAGCACCAGCAGCATATGAAAGCATTTCTTGCCAGTCTTTTTGTTTTCGGCATATTACAATCTACACCTTTTCATTACATGTGGCACAGGGCAACATATACGGCACTGCAGTGAATCGTTTTGAAAAGGTATAATAATGAGACAAGTCTAAACTGTTTCATAGCTCATACAGTTGAGAGCTGTTCTAGCAGGTATAGTCAGAATGCAAAGTCCATCTCCTTGTTCCCAAGAGGCTGTTTTGGTGCAACGTAAAAACGTTTTGCCGCAGAGGCTCAACGTAGGTATCCCAGATTCATGACGGAAAAGAACAGAATGAGAAGACGAAAAAATATCTCTCCACGAGGCAAACGCGGTTTCACGGCTATGAACCATCTCGAAACCAACAAAGTAAAAAGGCAATCCTTTGAAAGATAAAAACCAACTCCAAAACACCCAAATCAAATCGTCTCGCCGTGGCTAAACGATGACGTTTTTTGCATTTACTCGACTTGCTTGTCGCAGCCGATGCGGCCCAGGAGCTCCTTGCGGTCACTGTGGCCGGGCAAGCTGACGCTGGAGCTGTTAGCCTGACGCTTGATGCCAGACCGGCGCTCCCAGCTCTTAAAGTCGAGCGCCTCGACGCCGACATCTTCCTCGAGGGCCTCTTCGTAAATAAACACTTCCTCCTCTTCCACTTCCACTTCCTCTTCCTCATCCTCGTCGTCGCTGCGCGAGTCCTCGGCGCCGTCGCCGCGCAGGACCTTTATGGCGACGCGGACGATCATGGTAAACCAGATAATTGTGATGACTTGCAGGGCGAGAAGAGGGGTGAGGAAAGCCCACTTGATGTTGTTGTTGAAGCAGACACGGCCAGTGCTGTTGTAGTATGGCTCAAAAAGGTGGCCCAGACCGTCGCCAGGGTCCTGGGGGCCGACGATGTTGGCGTTGCTACCGGAGTAACACCCATACTGGATTTCTTCCGGGATATGCGCATAGACTGACCAGCAAACCATCATGTAAATGACGTGTCGCGCCGCAAACCATGAAATCATAAACAGGCCAAAGGCGTAGTCACATGCAGTAGTGAAGCCGCTGTACTTGAGACATTTGGCAGCCTTGAACATGTAAGAGTCAGTCGGGCATTGCTATAGAATGTAGGCCAACGTACCGGAAGAAACAGATCAACAACGTCCATGATGACCAGGATCAGGTGACCCACGCGGGTGTGGTGGTAGCAGTAGCAAGAGGAGATGAGGAGGGTGGTGATGATGTGGTGGCTGAACATTTGCCAGTGGTCCTTGCGACGGTCCTCGATATTGATAACAATGATCTGCTGGAGCCAGAAAGCCCACTGCGCTATAACGTAGCCCTTCATTAGGCCATCCGTCTCTCTGTTGGGCCAGTTGGTCCAAAGCTCACGGAGATTGAGCCAGTACGGGGACTTGTAGTACATGTACTGGGAAGATAGGTTAGCAGCGGAGAGTGGTTTTTTTGCGTCTTAACCTACGGCACCCATTGTCCAGAAGACACTGTAGTAAACAAAGAGCCAACCCTGCTCAGTGAATCGGGTCAGGTCCTTGCGCTTGGTGATGCCGCGAGATCGGCCCACTGGCGCCAACATGTACTCCATGCAGCCGGCGCGGAGACCAGTGAAGAGAACGATGAAAAACGCAATGAGATACATGTCGTCGACGCCAATGGCGTAGTTGCCGGAATTGGGGTTGTAGTACGAGAGGTGGAAGAATTTGTTGGTGTGCTCACGGGCCTTGGGGATGAAAGCGTGCGCGAGGAAGAGCAGGGCGAGGAGATTGAAAGAGAGACCTAGTGGAAGCGCGCAATTGGTTAGCTTTTTTTTCTTGGATCATTGTGCATGAGGACATCGCCGTTGGCTTTGGTAAACACTCAAGACGCCATTCAGGAGTAGGGCAGGGGTGAAAAGTGTAGATTCGTACCAATCTGATTCTCAACGAACCAGCGCGACAGCTGCTTCCAAGTGCCTTCGTCCTTTCGCTTGAGCCGGCGGACGAGAACAGCGCTGGAACCCGATGTTTGCATGTAGAGCGGCCCGTTCATGTTGGGGACATTGGAGCCCGTCTTGATTGTAGGATGGGACGACTTGGCAGTGGCAGGTCGATCGTCGACGAGCGTCGAGGAAGCCTTTTCCATTGCGACAGGTGCGAGAGGACTTGGCCGTCCGGGGCGAAATGATTGAGGCTCGAAGTGGACGAGGTCGAGCAGTGTAGGCAGCGGAATTCTGCTCAGCAGTCGAGTCTGGCAGCCGAAGCAGCTAGAGTTGGCGGGGTGACGATTTTTTTGTTCTCTTCTATCTCGAGGTGCAGCCAAGCAGTAACGGAGTTGGCGCTAGCAGCTGTTGCGATAGCCTGGCAAAGGCAAGAGGACGCGGCGTGAGCAAGATTGGAGAAAGGATGCAGCCGAATTGATATCGGACAGGATAGGAGAGGGAGGCCACTACCAGACTGTGATTCGTGTAACACAAATGGTAGAGCGAAGTTGCTTGCGAAGCGCCGAAGAGCTCAGGAGAAGTGTCTGAGCGCGCCACTCAGGGCAAAAAAAGCTGCAGCGGGAGGAGGAAAGGAACCAGCGTTGGCAAAACAAGATGCCCAATGCCGCCACAAAAATGGCAACAAGGAAAAATATACAGGGGAAAATGAAGATGAGATCAAGCCGGTTGGCTGGCTGGCAAAGGATTCGCTTCCCTCGAAACCAGCAGAGTGTCGAACAGGGGTAGAGGTAAGGAAGTGAGGAGGAGAAGATGGAGAAGGAAGATGGCTGGTGGGTGGAGGCAGGCGGTGGAGGGTTGGTATAGCAGAACTGCGAATTTGAATTGGCGCTAGGAAGGTTTGGTGGCAGTTATAAATTGACGGCCCAGTAATTATCAGGAAAATTGACAAGTATTATCGTAAAGTAGGGAAGGCAAAGAGTGACATGAGTATCCTTAGACGAAGCAAGCAGACGAGACTTTGCAATATGTTGCAGCTTTGTGGGAAGGTGGGGTTGAGCGGCGGGCTCCCTACAGATACAGGCGACAGTGTCTATCCGTACTGGAGTAATCCGTAGTCACAGGCTACTGGGCATTTTATGACAATGATTGAGTCGTGGCAACATTAACACTCAACACCATACATGAGTACATGATTCATAATACTTTTCATGGAGTCAATAGCATTTTTCCATTCTTGATCATTATTTGATGGGGCCGTTTTCGACAGAGTTAAGGGAGAAGCTGGCGAATTCTTCATTCGTACGGAGTGCTTCGTACGGATACAGTTACCAGTATAAAAGGTATCCACTCATCCACTTTGCAGCTTCGTGGACCCTTGCCAGCCACTCAACACTCATTACTGACCATTCTCTTGCCTTGCCCTCAGCAGAGAAACATCGATACGATTTTCATAAATACGATTATCGGTGGGTTCCTATATTTAAATACCAATTGCGAACCACAACTGGGAATTGCAAAATAAACTCAACCATACGACCCCTCTTCCCCCAGTGCCCAGCTCCATCGCTGTCGCAAATATGCCCCACAAACTGCGCATATCCCTTCTCGACCTCGATGAGTTTTCCTCTCATCATTACCAGTACTTATTACTCAAGGAGCACAAGGACAGAGCGGTGAGCCCTCGCCAATTCACCTTTACCCGGAGGGAGACGTTTCCCGCTGCACATCACCCCACGACACGTTTCAGCATTTATTTATGGATAGCTGCGCATCTGCCTCAACAACCCTCCGGCCACCACATGCATGTACGAGCTGCAGCCGCTTCACGCTTTGCCTTTGCCGGCCCTTTCCAACTAAATATCTCTGAGTTACCGCCGTCCACACCAGACAGTTAAATAATGGAGACGCGCAGGGATGGAGCTTTGACCAGCTTGCTGTTCTTCCTGTGCATGCCACATTGCCACCGTCTTCAACTTCTCCACCATTCAATTACAGTGTGAGAGCCCATCTCAGATGCCAAAATGCTCATAGATCTCGCCAATTAGGTAATACTCAGGCAGTTTTAAATTCGACTGAGTTCTGCCAGCCCATCGTTATTAAAGTATGCACGACTTTGCACATCTCAACTAACCTGTTCGACAATTAAATGATGCAATTTCGCTACTGCTCATGGCTCAACGCTTCTACACGCACACAAATGTGTATCATAACTGTTCCTGAGCATTATTATGACAGCGCCCATTTCGTCATAAAAAATTGGCCGGTTAGTTGCGCTGAGCTTCTCGTTACAGATACTCCTTGTTAAAGTTACTCTCAAGTTGGAAAAATCGCACAATTTCCGTGCGCGAAAACTCATGTCTCAGCCACGGAGCTCGCATCCGCGCCGCGCTATTGATGCAGCAGCGTAGCAGGGACGCTACCCGATCACATTCGGCATATCGTGGTGTCATTGGCTGGCTGAATTACATCAAGCCCTCTCTTTCAACGAGCTGGCAACTTCTCGTGGCACCTCGCTTGGCACGCGCGTATAACCAGTGATTCGCGTAGCAGCCGACTCTCAATAATTTTCGCCGTCCAGAGTAGAGTTAACGTGTAAGCCGTTTGTGAATGGAGATGGGACGAAATACATCCATCAACGAGGCAGGATAGTTTGCGCCAACAAGGCGACGGTGCCAGTTTAGTATCAAGGCAAATGATGATTGTATGCAAGGCGCCGAGCACAAAATATTTCTTCTTTTCCAGAACCAAATATCGGCATAGTTGATACGACCAAATACTTAGCTACCTGCGCTTCAAGCATCATTTCTCACCGCACTGAAGCATCACGCCTTTTCTCGGGTGGTTGACCCGCCGGGCCAGCTCCAGATAGGTAGAGGCTCTAGTCTGCGCCACAGTAACACGGGATCTCTGCTTGCCCCATGGCACACGCCACACTCTCCAGCCTTAATCAGCACATTATGCGTCACAGCTTCGCCACCCCATTGTTCCTCCTGCCTGCTCCGACGAACCTCACAAGTTTCACTACAACTACGCGCGCACATCGAAACCTCATCGACACAAGCATTTCCCACGATAACTGCACCCGCAGCCATGAGCTCTACGGCAAAGTACCAACGCGCCCCTCAGGACGAGCCGGACGACTACACCACCGCGCCGCCCGCCTACGGAGCCGCCTCCCACGATGCTTCTGGCTCGGCCGCCGCCGCCAGCGCCGGCATCGAGGCGCAGGGTCTCTTTGCCCATGCGCGCAGCAGCGAGGATAACCTTCCCGACGACTTCAAGGTACGGTTGCTCTCCCAATCTACCCCGGAGAAGATGCGCATGCGGCACCTTGCTAACCTAGAATCATGAAACAGTTTGGCGGCTCCGTCGCCGAGGCCACCGTCGATATTCGCAACCAATTTGTCCGCAAAGTCTACACCATCCTCACCGTGCAGCTGCTCATGACCGCCGGCGTCAGCTCCCTCACCTTTTTCAGCAGCTCCTACAAGTCTTGGATCCAGGCTCACCCCGGCGTCGTCTGGATTTCCGTACGTTCTCCCTCACCCCTCCTAGTATCGTCTCTCTCATGCTAACCAAGTTACAGCTCATCGGCTCCATGATCTTCCTTGGCCTAACCTACTGGAAGCGCAAGTCCTACCCGACAAACCTCCTCTTCCTCACCCTCTTTACACTCGCCGAGGCCTACACCATCTCTGTCATCGTCTCCTTCTACCGCACTGGCATTGTCCTCAACGCCGTCGTCCTCACGGGCGGCATCTTCATCGCCCTCACCCTCTTTGCCTGCCAGACCAAGTACGACTTCACCTCTTGGATGCCCTATCTCTTCGGCGCGCTCTGGGGCCTGCTACTCTTCGGCTTCATGTCCATGTTCTTCCCGTACGGCTCCACCGGCGAGCTGCTCTACGGCGGCGCCGCCGCTCTCATCTTCAGCGCCTACGTCCTTGTCGACACGCAAATGGTCCTTCGCAAGCACCACGTCGAGGAGGAGATTGCCGCCGCCATCAGCCTCTACCTTGATATCATCAACCTGTTCCTCGCCATCCTGCGCATCCTCAACTCGCAGTCCAGCGACTAAGTACAATTTGGTTAATGCCGCCTCGCGAATGGAAACTGGCAGTGGAGGGTGCTGTTGTAATGACGATGGAATTCCTTGTATTTTAGCGTTTTCCTTTTTGTACTGACATTCGAGTTTACCTTGTTATTGTTCCTCTTCTTTTTCTCTGGCTCCTCTTCTGTACGATCGCCGGTAGCGTGAAATCACGCAGCTACCTTACGCACAGCGTACAACACACCTCACTCAATAGCGACTACACCTAGGTACAAGAATCACAAGTATGCCTTCGATGCGACTGAAAGATGCACAATCATATCGGATATTTGCATTCAGTTCACTAAAAACACTAAAGAAAATAATTAAACGGCCATTTAGGCATGCGCCGACATGAACGGGTATACACGCATGAATATCGAGACGAGTCACTTTGGGCGACTCAAATAATTCTTTGCCCTTCACACACTGCCAGCCCGGCCAAGCCCAATGCCACTCATTCTTCCCTGTCCAGGAGCCAAGCCGCTCCTGATTCATCCTTGCCTCTGCATCTTGCTCTCTTGGCCATATCATTTACCAATTGCGCTTTCATCGCAGAAATTTGGCCACAGGCCTCCAAGGTCGTAGCATCATAGACGCTTTTTGTAGCATATTCGGAGAAAAAAGTAAGATTCAAGCTGTGACACGGCAGGTCCATACCAGTCTGCTCAATTGCTGCTTCTCAATCAAAGAACAGAAAAAACACCAACGCCCTAGGCTCAAGCATAAACAGACCAAGATCCCCACGTGGTATATACTATCCGCAGGGGGATTCTTTACTCTTCTTGCTTGCCGTTCTCGCCCAAAAGGTTGACATTAGCCTGAGAAGTGGCCTCGCGCTGCATGCGAGCCTCGATCTCGCGAAGCTGGGACTCACGGGCCAGAAGCTCCTGGCGCTTCTCGTTGATCTCACGCTGGACCTTGAGCTCAATCTCACGGAGCTTCTCTTCCTCACGGCGGAGCTGCTCTTCCTTGAGACGGACCGACTGCGAAGCGAGATCCTCAGGGTTCATGGAGCTGTCGACACTAATTAAAGGGTCAGCATTGGGTCTTTGCACGTGGCACGGTACTCATGTGTTAAACTCACCCAGCGGCACCATCCACACTCTTCGAGAGCTTCTCGGTACGGTAGTTCTCGTAAAGGAAGTCGTGGGTGATTTCCTTGAGGTCGGCAAGATGGCTATGCAGCAGAGCAGAGCGGATGGCGAGGAAATCAGAGTGGCGAGGGTTGTCAACCTCGACGACACCCCAAGGGTACTGACGAGCGCGAACCTTTCTACCGCCGATCTCAACAACATCCTCAGAGCCGACAATAGCAAAAGGCATGAGGCCGCGAAGCTCAGCATTCTCCTCAACGGTGTCCTCATCATCCTCATCGACATCGTAGGGGAAGTTGTAAACGGGGATTCTGTAGTGCTCGATGTCCTCCATGACGAGCTTCTTGGATTCGGCAAGCTCCTGAGGAGTAAGAGAGTCGGCGCGTCCGATGACCGGGATGACATTGACACGGGGGGCGAGGCGCTTCATGAGCTCGATATCAAGTTCGCGAAGGCTACTCAAAGTTAGGCGACTTGCACCGCAAGTAATTTGCAAGAAACATACCCGTGACCGGTGGGAGTGATGAAATAAAGCATGGCGTGCACACGATTGTCTCTGAATCGCGGGTTACGCTTGATTCGAGACTCCTCCGCTAGGATATCGTCATATTGTCTCTCGAGGTAACCGACAATCTCAGAAAAACTAGCATGCGTCAGCGGTTGCCGTGAAGATTTCAGGATTGCTGAATACACCCATACCTGGCCTCGTTGTCAATCTGGTCACCGAATCCAGGGGTATCAACAATGGTCAGAGAGATGCGGGTGCCCTCTTCGTCGAGTTCTAATTCTGATACGCATTAGAGATGTGGCAAGGTGATAGGTGGTTTTCTCGGGTCGTATCGTACCGACGGTGACGGGCTTGATCTTGACACCGTCTTCGACGTGAGCATCGTCGGCATCATCGGCATCCTTGTGCTGGAGGACGTCCTGGCCGCAGAGGGTGTTGACGAAGGTAGTACGGCCTAAGGCGCAATGTTAGCTGTGAGGAGACGAAGAGGAAGCCAGATCGATAGCCAGTATCCGATTCTATCACCATCATCGCAAGCCGAGACGTACCAGTTCCAGAAGCACCGCAAACCATCAGGCAGAATTGAATACCCTTCTTGACATTCTTCTTTCGGCGGATCATCTGTAGGTGGGGTGGGGTTGTCAGCTCTGCTCGATACCATTGTAGCTGTCGATGCATGTAGGAAATCCTCATAAAATGGACTCAAGCAGCAAATTGCGATTTCGTGCTGCTCGCAATGATTTTTGGGGTCAAGCTTCGCGAGTTGATGAGCTGAGCATCGAGAAGAAGCGGTACGTACAGTAGCGGACGACATGTTGACAAACGGTTCTTAGCCCCTGAGGCTTCTGGTAGTCGCGAATCGACGGCGGCGGTAAAATACAAGCGAGAAGCGAATAAAAAAGGAGAAGGAATAGCCTTGCTGGAATGCCAACGTGCGATGGGGATCGAGATTAATGCTCGAGCTGTTGCTGTCACGAAGCGAAAGGGAAAGGGGAAAAACCGTTGGCGGGATGAATGGGTTGAGGAAGGGCTCAAGGGGATGGACAGAGCGAATGTGCGGTGCGTACTAGTTCCTGGCTGGCAGTGGCTGCTAAAAGGGGAGAGGGTCGTCGGTGGGTGGGTGGGCAGAAAGATGAGAGGCCAGGCTGGGTTTGCTGGAGCAATTTCACGCCCGAGCCATGCAGTGTTAGTGCCGACCCGGCGATGGCAGTAGTGAGCTCTACCAAAGGCATTAATTGCACTGCAGGCAGGTCCAGGAAAAGGCCATCCCAGACGACATTATGACATTGTGCTGGAGAACCATGCCAGGTGCCTGCGGAGTAGGTACGGATAGAGCTCATCAGAGGCCACCCAAGCCAAGTTCTGCGCTGTAAATAGGTTGCTAATAAGTAAATTTACATACTAGGTAGGTAGCTGGGCTGACCGCCCCTGGCACGCCCGAATGCGAATCGTGGCCCCCTCTTCCCCTGGATCCCACCAATTTCCCCAGGGAGTGGGCTGCTGGTGCTCCGGAGCCGGGCACTGTGCAGCGTGTGCAAGGAAGCAACTTTAATAGTTGCTGCTTCTGTACGGATTACGATAGACACAAGTACCCCTGGTCCGTGCGCCGAGCTTGTCTACAAGTATCGACTTGGACCCATCACCAACCAAAGCCTTCCTCTTTCACATACAAGCGTCCTTCTCAAATGCCAATAAGCAGCCATTGAATGGAAGCAATGAGGTCAGGAGTCATATCCGAAGCCGTCAATTCATAACAGTCGAGCCAGCTGAACCCGAAGGCTCGCACCACCTCGGCCAACGGGAATTAAGAGATTAACGGCATCTCTACGGAGTAGACTCGAACGGTCAGTATACTCATCTCCAACTTCGCACCCATATCCCAGTTCCCAGGAGAGAACATTTCACGCCAATGAGCTTGATCCAGCACCTCAGAAATTAGGCCGGCTCGCACAAGAAACACTGATGCGTGGCTTCGACACGCTGTAATTTCATTCATCAATATATGATATCAAGGTCTTTCGTCTCGCGATGCTCGATTGTACCAGCTCCGTAATGCTCTATAGTCTATGCGCATCTACGAATCCAACATGTCTTACTCCCTTATCTATGTCACCATCCATCCATGCTATCGACCTCGTCCCAGCCTCTCGTCCTCATCTTGAGTCAAATCATACGCCGGCCTAAACTTGGTACACTCTGCATCAATCGCTAGCTTCGGGTTGGGTTTCGTGTTGCTCGTGCCTCCAAGAGACGTATATCCAAGGTTGTACAAGTTGCAGTACGGGATGTCCAATTGACGCAAAAACTGTGTCTCTCGTTAGCAAAACGCCACCTCCCATGGTTTACCCCCTCTCGCAGTGCGCAAACCTACAATCCAAATATCCACGTAGTGCCAGTCAATCATAGGATTGACCCGCATAAACTGTGGCCAGCCCGCATCGGTCATGCTGAAATGCTCCAGGTGCTCGCTGTACGGGTCCGTCCGCCGGGTGCCCATGAAGATGGCCCGGACCGCCGGCGTCTCGGCCAGGTACGCATCCAGCGCGGGCCGCATCGCCATTGTGTATTGCTTCAAATCCAGGTGGTACTCGCGAGTCGATTGCGCGACGAACTCGCCCATCTCGGGGAAAGGGTCCGGCGGCGCAATGTACATGGCCTGAATCCGGGGCACGTCCACCGTCGACGTCTTGTCGGGGTCGGCCGTTGTCGTCAGGGTCGGTAGGCACGCCAGCAGAAGCACCAGCAGGCAGAGGCAGTCCTTTCCGCCATTATAAGAGAGCGATAGCTCCTCGAACCTGATCCCCGCAATGTCAGCCCAGCTCTCGTGCCGGCTCCCGCCCCCAGTCTCCCCGCGCGGGATTAGCCGAACAAAGCCTCGCCGACAGGAACTTACTTGTAACGCTTCAGCGCCTTCTCCACGACTTGCAGTGATATGCGTGTCTGCTCTTGTGTTCTCCTAACCGCCTCGTCCGCGGCAGGCGTGTCGAGAAACGCCAGGACCTTGCGCCGCAGCTCGGCGCATACGGCCGGCAACGTCGATGCGCGGCCGTTTGCGGCCTCGCCGGCGTGCGCTGCGCCGTTCGTCTGTGTGCTCGGCATGTTTTGTGCCTTTTGTTGCTGGAAAAGAACAAGAATCGCCGTGACAAAGAAATTTCAAGGCATGCTATGCATGCCGCGTCGTATCCGAGTGTCGAGAGGGGGATGTTCTGGTCAAGGTTTGGGTTCTTTTCCGCCGAGGCCGCCGTGTCATCCCCAGAGGTCTGGAATTTGGGGTCTTTCTGGGCTGGTTCCCCCGCAAGAGCCTGTGAATGCTGCCTTTTGTGGCTAGTGTGGCCACAGTGCCACTCAAATTGTTCAGCGGGCCTCGGCAATGGATGAATGGCTAGATCTGCAGAATGAAGGTCTGAGGAGCACCATTGTAGTAAGAAACTTGGTAGAATATGTCGAACCCCAGAAACAGCCAACTTTGTAGGGTAACGAAGTCAGACAGTTATGGGTTATTTCAAACAGACATAGAGTGGTGCTCACTTCACTGAACCTTTAACCAGGGGTAGCAGTTGACAGGTCTTGGCAAGTGTATGTAATCTCATCTTCATTCATCATCGGTATCATCTAACATCATTCGTAATATAATGTAAATTTCCAGGTCATATCTTGCGTGGCCAGGCCGTGCTTAATTTTCGAATTCCGGGTGTCTTCCTAGCGGGTAGGTCCCAAGACCAAGGGCCTCCCAATCCCACAAAGACGCAAAGTCATCGACATTGACTGCCTGGTTTGCAAGGTCATCCGTCTCTTGCTCTTCCAGAATGGGTTCAATATCATCGCCGAGAGCGACTGTTCCTCTCTGAGCTGTCGCCTCGTCGTAGCTCTCCATCGGCCAGGGCGACAGCGAATCGTCAATGGCGCCCGGGCTCGCTTTGGAGTTACTGAGAGAAGTAGCCCCCCGCACGCTATCAATGGATCCCTGCCAGTCGTCTGATATGCTCCCTGGCGTCAAGTCGTCTCGGTTCAGCTGTTCTGACGATGTCTCCGAGTCAATTCCTTCGACCAATGCAGGGCTTGAAGCGAGCCGGCCCGCCTCAGCGATTGGTGCTGGCGATACCGCATTAGTATTCATTTTTTGTCGCTTTTGTGCTTTGCGCACCGCACTAGGGCGCTGCAGCTTGGATACTAGCTGAGCCGCAGTATCGGAAGCAAACTTAGCAATGGAAGACGTGTGGGCAAGTCGAGCAAACATTGACACCGCATTATCGAGTTCCTCGTAGATTTCGGCTTCTTTGGTCATACTGTTCTCCACGTCCTTCATGATGCATGTGCATAAAAGTACAGCAGTATCAAAGGCCGAGCCGATCATGAAATGGTAGCCACCACCATGCCGGTCGACATGATCAGCCCAGAGAACCGCAACTCGGATATTCTTGACGCAGTACCTGATGCCATCGAAGCAGACACCTCGCTCTTCTTCCGACAAGGCAGAGGTATACCCCTTGAGCATCACTGGTCGAAATGAGGCGAGAAGCAGAAAATAAGCCATTGTGTACAGGTAAAACCGATTGAAGATGATCCAGGGATTCGCCGCATCCTTCAGCGTGTCTGGGTTCTCAAAGGCGTAAACACGAGGAAAAGCTTTGGCCCAGACTTCAACTGTGCCTTGGTACTGTCGTATTCTGCTCAATTCCATGTTAGTTTTGTCGTTCGGATACGTGGCAGCCAATTGTGAAATCAACTGCGATTGTATCTTCATATGCAGCATGGGTGATGGTGAAAATGCCTCCATTGTCAGAGATGGGAGCACGACTTCTACGGCGGACCAATCGACAATAGTGGCGCGCGCCAGGCCAGCAGATATTTGCCTATCATGACATCAGCACCTGTACGAGGTGAATGGGGTCAAAACGAATCACTCACCAGTCTAGAATCTGGATGATGCACCACAGTCTTCGTCTCATCTCGCGTTCGAAGGAAGGTAGTTGGTGAAAAGCAGCATCTTTCTCTTTTACTGCAAAGCGTTCGGGATTAGAGTCTAATTTCTCTGACTAGAATCTGTACTCACCGAGTGTCTGGCATTCTCGGGCAGCGGCGCTCAGTGCATGCCATGCTTCAGAGTATTTGCTTTGCGAGATGTACCAGTACGACGAGTGAAGCATGCTCTGACAGCTATGTAGATGGCTGTATCCAGGTGGCACCACGCTTCCCAATTCTCGCGCAAGGCTGTGGTACTTTTCTGATAAACTCTCGATATTTTCGCCCATGTCTCGTTCAAAGATGGCCCTGAGAGATTGATCGGCATGCTGAATTGAGCAAGCGCAAACGGTAAAGAGCAGAGCAGTGAACTGGAGGGCCAGGGGTCTCTTTTCTTCCACTCTGGTCCACCAAACCTGGTACTCGTCAAAGAATGCAGCTGGGTACAGAATATAGAACTGGTTGTTGATGTCCTGGAAAAATATGCGAAGGAGCGAGTCTAAGACAATCAGATATGCAAATTCAGTCACAGTTAGAAACCAGTACTAACCAACCCAGTGCCGCTTTGGAAATTCCTTTAGGGCACGCGCCAACGCAGGACATGGCGCAGCGTCTGTCCAGTACTGGTTGTCATCCGGCGCATCTTTCTAGCTTGGTTGTCAGTTTTAGTGGCCGCGCTGTGGAAGATTCGGAAGCATGCCTTGTCTTCGAGGCCAAGGCCAGCGAGCAGGTCCGCCGTGCTGTATCCCAAGCTGTCGGGCGGAAGGTCGGCCGATATAACATTCTTATGAGCCTCGTCTGGGCTGGCCTGCCGCTTGCGGCTGTCCAACGCCGTCGATGCC
This sequence comes from Beauveria brongniartii, assembly GCA_030782485.1. Taxonomy (NCBI): domain Eukaryota; kingdom Fungi; phylum Ascomycota; class Sordariomycetes; order Hypocreales; family Cordycipitaceae; genus Beauveria; species Beauveria brongniartii. The sequence continues at coordinate 24,420 of JARJPP010000348.1, forward strand.
TCGGCCGGCGCCTTCGCGGCGGGCAGGGCAAAACGGCACTTGTCCGCGACTTTGCGCTTCAAACAGTGATTGCACGGCCACTCTCGATTGCACTGCACAGAGACATCATTAGCACTGTGGTGTTTCAGTCGATTATTCTAGCCCACGGTGCAAGACTGTGGGTAATATTGTGGTGACGCGGGGTCGCGTGCAGTTTGGATTTGCTCGTCTGGTGTCGTACCTACCTTTTGCTTCCGGCGCTGACACTCACTGCAGGACAGACGGTTCCGCGCAGCTCTCGAGGGAGTGCTATCCATTATTGTGGCGTTTTTGAGGAGCGGCACGGCCTGTTGATGGGAGGTGAAAGAAACCTACCTATGTAGCGTATCTGTTACCTTCGTCTGCCGTGTCATCAAGACCGTGCGACGAAGTCGGGAATTTTCCGGGGCGACCTCAAGGTTGGTTTACAGTGATGGACTACGGCGATAGCAACTAGTTGCGTAGCGTCTACGCCAGTGACAATATGTACTTCGAAAACTCCGTAAATGTCTCAGCAATGGCAACAAAGCACGAAAGCAGCAGTTTATCCTATTCTTAGACTCTCAGGCTGCAGAGACACAGCCCTACCTGGCAAGCTGGGCACTCTCAAGTGACAATGATCTTGGTGTGCCACTAATGATGCCAGTCGCAACATGCTCGAACGCCATTGGCAGCTGCGCCAGCTCTTGGAAACGGGAACTGTACGATTTAATATTGGTGGGCAGGTGGCAGCCTCGGTGATGACGGGCATCGAATGTGCGGGTAGACGAGGTGCTGTTAGACGGCATCATTCAACAAGCTGAGTGCGTTGGTGTTGGCAAGGCTACTAATGATGCTGCTCAGTTCTTGGCCAGAGTCGTCAACTGCTGAAATACAGCGGGGCATCCAGCTGGCCAGGCCTGGCCGGTGCTGTCAGGTGCTCTATCCACGTAGGCGACCCCGCTGTGAGTCGCTATAACATTCGGACAGCCCCATGCTTTAGCGCGTTCGCCTGACCCGCCTAGCGCCACGCCGCCACCCCATACACAGCACAACTACAAACACCACCAGCCAGCAGCACCGACAGCTTCCAGCACCACTACTCCGTATCACCTTTACCTTTGATACATCTCACACCAACGCCGCACCCCCTGTGCACTCGACGAGCTTCTACACTACCTCGAACTTTGCTTTTTGCTCATCCCTTCATTCACCCTCCCTTCAGGAGCTTCCTTTTGTGCCGGTACCTTCCTCATCACCGCCGTCCTGATCCTCTGTTTGTCGCGTCAACTGCTCGTTTGAAACGGACTCAGCGCAGCCATCATGGCCAGCGGCTGCTGAGATTGCCTATCGTCATCAACTGTATATCTTTTTCGCTCCATTATCTTGTGTTTAAGAAGAGTCTCGGTTTGCTACAATGAATGTTCGGCCGCCCATCGAGTCGTCAAGCCCAACGGCTGTGCTGTCAGTCTCTTTCAACAACGATGCGAGCTGTTTCGCCGTGGGCCTTGAATCAGGCATCTGCGGTAAGTGACTTAGCAACACCCATCCGCCGCCTACGTTTCTATACTTACAGACGTAGTTTTTCACACGAAGTCATGTCTGTTAAAGGCATCAAGGGGTATTTACTCCATCTTTTGGTGGCCTAGGCGGCAAGCTGATGAGTTGTAGATTTCAATGCCGGTATTGGCCTGGTGCGCATGATGGGCATGACCAACTATCTGGCACTTGTCGGTGGCGGACGCTCTCCAAAATTTGCCATGAACAAGGTTTGTCATCGTGGTTCAATGTATTATACCAACCTTGCTCAGGGCTCACAATTTCGCTAGGCAATAATATGGGATGATGCCAAAGGCAAGACAGCACTCGAGATTGCCGCCCTCAGTTCCGTTCGAGGCGTCCAGCTTGGCCGTGAACGCATCGCCGTTGTGCTCCAGAGCAGTGTTCGCGTCTACTCTTTCACCAAGCCTCCCAACCTGCTGCATGTATACGAAACGGCAGACAATCTGGCCGGCCTGTGCTGCATGTCCGACAAGAAGCTTGCCTTTCCCGGCCGGACCGCCGGCCAGATCCAGCTCGTCGAGCTCGCCACCGGCAACGTCAGCATCATCCCGGCCCACTCCTCCGCCCTCAAGGCAATCCAGCTCAGCCCAGACGGCGAGCTCCTCGCCAGCGCCAGCGAGACGGGCACCCTAATTCGCGTCTATTTGACCAGCAACTGCGCAAAGATTGCCGAGCTGCGTCGCGGCATTGACCCCGCCACCATTTACTCCTTGGCCTTCTCCCCGCCCGGCGACTACCTGGCCTGTACCTCGGACAAGTCCACGCTGCATATTTTTGACGTCCCTCATCCGCGACGTACAGGACCACATCGCAGCCAACAGCTTGGTGGCGGCAACGAGCCAGATCCTGGAAAATGGGGCATCCTGGGCAAGATCCCGCTCATGCCTCGCGTCTTCTCCGATGTATATTCCTTTGCCTCTGCACCCTTTGAAGCCGGTGACGAGGGCATGATTGGTGGCATTTCCTTTTCCGAGGCCTCGACATTGGGGACCACAAGATTTTGCAAGGGCGTCATCGGTTGGACAAGCAATGACAGTCTCGTCGTCATCGGCGCCGGACAAGATGCTCGATGGGAGAAATTTGCCATCACCGAGGGAGAAGATGGGAAACGATATTGCACGAGAGAAGGTTGGAAACGATACCTTGGAAATACCTGATAAAGTACATATTGAAATGGGCCTTGAACCTCTGGATACAAGAGAAAGTTTTTTGCACTGGCGCAAATATAACACATGTTGGGTATTCGTAATGCATTTGATATTCACTCTTCATTGCGTCTTGGAGAACCGCTGCGTCTTCTTCGCCCGTGGCCTCTCTCTTCTTCGTATTCTCTGCTTGTATGTCGCTTATGCCGCCGTTCCTCGTCTCTTTCCCGATCGCGACGCCCTCTGTCCCGATCACGATCCCGCTCCTTCTCGGTATCGTCTCTGCGCTGTGATCTATGCTCTCTCGAGTCGTCATCGTGCCTTTTACTCCTATGATGGTCCTCGGCCGCATCGCGGTGCCTGTCGCTACGGCGGTCACTTCGATGACGGTGGCGCCGCTCCGAATCATCATCGCCATGCCGCGATCGTCGTTTATCATCGTTGTCATCCCTCGGCCGATGATGTCTGTGCGAGCGGTGTTTGTGTCTCAACTCCATCTTGTCGGCTCTCTCTCGTGCCTTTTCCACCTCCTTCTTCTTCTCCTCGATGAGAAACGCCTTCATCGGGTCGTCATCGTCATGGTCGTGCATCAGTTTCGCCAGGTCGCGTTCTTCTTGCAGCATCGGTCGTTGCGGCGCCTCGTCTTCGCTGCTCTCGTCGTCGGACACCGGCTTGCCTTCTTTGCGCTGAAGGTCCTCCCAGCCAACTTTGAACTCGTCTTGGTCTTCGTCGTCGCGCATCGAGTACCGCGCATGGTCTACGCGCAAAAGACGCCCCCCGACTTCTGCGCCACCAAGGTTGTCCACGGCAAGATCGGTGCTCCTTTGGTTTTCGTACTTGAGCCACCCGAAGCCCTTGGACTTGCCCGTTTCCTTGTCGCGCACGAGCTTCAGAAAGACCGGCTCGCCAAATTGTGAGAATATTGTAATAATATCACCTTCCGAGAGCTCGTACGGCAGGCCACCAAAGTAAACGTACGCCGTGTCCCGGTAATCGGTATGCCACGAGGCTTCGGGGGAGCTGCGGGGCGTTGTCAGTGGTAGTTGGGTGGTTTGTTGGGGCCTTGGTAACTCACATTCCATTTTCGATCTCTTTTTTGTTTAGTGCCTGAATTGCTCGTATTTGATTCATCTTGCTGGTCCAGCCTCTTCAACTGTAGTTTTCAGGTTCAAGTTTGTTCGCAACCCAGGGAGCCCACTTTTCAGATCAAGCTCGCTACACGACGCAGGTGCAAGCTCTAGGTAGGCTCTCAGGCTCTGTACCGGCGCGTCACACCCTGGCACTTGCGCGGGTCAATTTCCGGACCGAGCTAACGAAAGCTCCCTGGAATCCATAAACTACAAGTCGCATGTTCGTCACGAGCGTTTAGAAATCACAGTCCAGCAGCCTGGATCCTGAGGGGTCTGTTGAGCTGTACGAGTGCATTACGAATCTGATAGCTGCCGCGACCCTAACCAGCAAACCCAGGCCAAGATGCGAGGCTCGCCGTCATAGAGAACCCCTGACAAGTATTGAACTCTGCGACGCAATCACATTTCGCCAACCCACGCTTCTTCGCAACCCCCCAACTAGGGCTACCTTTGGTCGGCATACAGTTTCCCGTCTTTGAGACGAAAACACTTGGCGTTGTTACCTGTAGCAACATGGCGGCGAAAACTGAGCGGGCGTCCACGTACACCGCTGGGTCTGGTGACGCCGATGCTCGCAATGGCGAGCCAAAGCGAAATCTGTGGACGTCGATGCTTGAATCGGTCGCCAGCGGCAAGCGCCTTCCTGAGAAGAATCTGCTGATACTGGGTAGGCTGCCTTTCCACGCCACGCTCTCTCTACCACCTAGAAGCTAACACAGCCCCAGGTGGCAGTACGGACGCGCAGAGAGAGTTTCTTGAATCGCTTTCGGCTGACGAAGAGGGTCGCAACTCGGAACGGCAAAAGACTCCTCCGATCGCCAATAACTTTGCGTTGGGCTATACGTATTATGATGTGCTGGACACAGACCAAGACGGTTCGAGGATCTGATCCTGGCACGCAACCGGAGCAGCGTTGCTAATGTTGATTAGATACCCTGGCTCGTGTGTCGCTTTACCTTCTTTCTCAACCATCGGGCGAGTTTGCCTCGCTAGTCTCGCCACTTCTCACGCCAGAATCGATACCGAATACAGCCCTAGTCATACTGCTGGACTGGGCGCAACCCCATCTCTGGCTGAGACAGATCTGGAGCTGGATCCAGGTGTTGGAGGAAGTCATGGGTCACACAACTCCTGAGGCGCGCGCCGAAATGGAGGAGACAATGTCTTCTTGGAGAGAGCGCGGCCGTGGCGGCAGCTCAACGAACCTGGACGGTACTCCATCAGCGACAGCAGCGGATAGCGATGGCTCATTGCCTTTAGGACCTGGTGAATGGAGCGAACCCCTCGGGTTGCCTCTATGCGTTGTCTGCCAAAATGTCGGTCTATCTCATTTTTCGCCTGCTTTGCACATTGCTTACTTTCTCAGGCCCAGAAAATTGACTTCCTCGAAAGAAATCAAGGCTGGAAAGAGCCTGATTTCGATACCGTACTCCAATATCTAAGAACTGTGCTGCTGCGCCGTACGTATAAGAGCTTTCATTAACCTCTGGAGCAGGGCTAACATTCTCGTAGATGGCGGCTCACTTATTTACACAAGCCAAAACACACCTTCCCAACTGCCATCCCTCATCCATTCAACGCTTGGCATCACGTCATTGCTCAAGCGCCAACCGCTGAAGCATAACGTCATCGACAGAGACAAGATCGTCGTACCACCCAACTGGGATTCCTGGGGCAAGATTCGCGTACTGGGCGGCAACTTTGATACAGAGGTGGCCTCGAATGGCTGGTCTGAAGACATCAAGCTGCCTCTGGGCTCAACCCTGCAGAGTCTAGAAGCTCTCGAGCAGGCTAGAGCAGAGGCTGTAGAGACAGGCAAGTACGTGCAAGAAGACAGTGCGATCGCGCGCTACGAGGACTGGTGCCGCGATCCCAACAGCGGCGGCATGGCCGTCGTCGAAAGCGCCATGGGCGGCGCGGCCGCCGTCGGCGTCGACAGCGAAGACACGCAAGAGTTTCTCGAGAAGCAGCTCAAGATTCTCGAAGCGTTCAAGGCCAAGCTGCCAGAGAAGACGCCCGATAACAACATCTCCACCGTCTCGCGACGGCCCGATTTCGCAGACGAAAAGAGCGTTAGCGAGCACATTGGTCCCGTGCAATTTAACATGGGTGGCATCCAGGTCGACGCCGACGATATGCTGCAACGGCTTAAGGTGAGTAGTCGATGCTTAGACACTGGCTATACTGGCTTGCACGAAGGACTAACACCTAGACCTCTTAGGACCGCAACGCCCATACTGCCTCTGACGACGAAGACGCCGCCGAGGAGCAAGTGCTGCCCGCCCCCACCATCACCAAGGAATATGACAATGAACAACTGCACGACTTTTTCAGCGGCCTCATGAACCGGACCGGCGGCGCGGCCGAGTCGCCGCGGTAGCAAGACGCAGAGATTTGGGGAGGTCCCGCGTCGGCGATCATCAAAGCAGAGGAAACAAGTGTGAAGAATAAGTGCACAGCATGAAAAGGACAAGGAAATTTGGAGCCCACAAATCTGAAGTAGCCTGGTAGAAGGACAAGGATTGACGTCGAGTGGCGCTGCCTCTGTAAATTAGATACCCTTGATGTGAATCTTAACTTTTTTTTGGTCAAATCACTCATATATCACGATAATGGTTCAATATTGTATGAAAAGTAATGCGGTCTCTTCTGCTGCAAAGCTCATTTCGTTGAGAAGGTCCCCTCGTCCCCTACCGTTAGCCACTGCGCCGTGCTCTCCTCCAAATACAGTCTACTAGAGGTATTAGAAAAAGCAAAAAAATGAGACTAAAGAAACCACGTGAAACTCTACCAGAGATTAAAAAGACAAGATTTGAACCCATCCAGGCTTGCGTTTCCCTGTTCCTTTGTTGTTCCACCAAATAAGACGCTCCCTACGCCTTCTCTCTCGTCGCCTTGTACTTGACCTCCTGGTTGTGCACCGTCGACACGCCAAGACGGGCCGTCACGACGCCGCCGAGCAGCCCGGGAAAGAGCCACGGGTGCTGAAGCATCTCGGCCTCAAACGCGTTAATGCTGCTGCGGGCCATGCCGGTGAGCGTTTCGTCGTCGAGGAGATGGCCGAGTCTGTACAGATTGGCGACGGAGACGGCGTTTGTGGAGGGCAGGGACGTGTCCATGCCGTCCTTGAGTCGCAGGATTGCAGAGCTCGAGCCGGCTTTGGTGGTGAAGAAACCACCTGCAGGATCGTAAAAGTACGAAGATTGAGCCTCTGTCTTTGTGTTAGCGCGCGTTCCGACAAGGGGAATCTGTTCTATACAAACTGACTTTGTAGAGCATCAGCGAATTCGGTCAATGACTCATCGCCATTCATGTCGAATAGATCCAACAATCCTTGAATTACATATGCGTAATCATCGGCAAATCCTTCCATGTCCCGCTCTCCCGTCCAGACTCGGTATAGAATCTTTGCCTGAGCATCCCAGAGTTGCTTCTGAATTAAAGAGGCAATACCGCTAGCCACAGTCGCGCATTTGGCGCTGAGTTCGGGATTTATCGTTTTCACTGCCCGTGATGTCTTGGCAAGAGCAGATAAGGCCAGGCCGTTCCATCCGGTGACAGCCTTATCGTCAACCTCGGGACGCACTCGCTCGCTCTCTCTTCTTGCCTTTAGTTCCTTCTGGGCCGTGCGAATGGTCTGTTCAACTTTTTCGACGGGAATGTTCAGCTGTTTGCTGAGCTCTTCGGACGTCTTGACAACACGCAAAATGTTCTGGTTCATGAAGTCTTCATTTGGATCGTGCTGCTCATCAACATTACCGTCGTCTAGAACGCCCCAGTGTGCAGCAACTACTGGACTGGCGCCCTTCTCGGCGGCTTCAATGACGCTGTCGAATTCTCTTTTGGTCCAGAGATAGAAAGCGCCCTCTTTCATCTCTCCGTCACCTTTGCGCGCGTAGGAGTCGGCGGCTTCGCTGGATGCGAGCAGCCCATCTGATCGCAGAATCGGTGTTGATGTCAAGTAAGTCGCAAGTTCCAATACGATGTTGTAAAATTCGCTCGTCGCTTGTCCGCCAGCGCGACGCCAGGCTGTAAGGTAAAGGGAAAGAAGCTGGGCATTGTCGACAACAAGCTTTTCGAAATTCGGTATCGTCCAGTCTGGGGTAACAGAGCAGCGAGCGAATCCAGTATTTCCGACATGATCGTGCAGCGCTCCATCTCGAATCTTTCGTAGAGTATCAACTGCCATGTCTAAAGCATGATTACATTCTGCCTCTCCCACAATATCCTGAACAGCGCTCGGTGAATCACGAAGTCCAATGAGAAATTGCAACTTCGGTGGAGTAAGAAACTTGGGAGCCAGGCCGAAACCGCCATATACGGGGTCAAAGGTGCCCGCAATATGTGTGTAGGCTTCCTCTACTTGATCCAAATCAAGTTCGCTCGATACGGAAACATTTTTGACAGCTTCTTGTGTCTGCTCACTGTGAGCGGGCGCAGCCCAACCTGATGGCGCAATTGTTTGTGCTTGCGCAATCGGTCTCGTTCCCAGAGTACCTTCAGCCGCAAACTCTCTCAACTGAGCCAAAACTTCGGTCGCTTCCTTGCGACATCTTGCTTCTTGCTCCTTCCAGATATCGCGAACCTTTTTGACAACGGTCAGAAAATCCAGAGCATCCTCGGCATTTTCATCGTGAGCGCGAGGTGCGGCATTGGGCCCAGGCCAATATGTGCCACCAAAAATCGGTTCGAGCTCTGGAGTGACGAAAAGATTCAGTGGCCAACCTCCAACACTGCTAACCGCCTGAACATAATTCATATAGATTGTGTCTAAGTCGGGACGAGATTCTCTGTCAATGATGACTGGAATGAAAGCATCGTTGAGTACGGCGGCGCATTCCGTATTTGCGAAGGACTCGGTCGACATGAGGCGGCAGTCTAGAGCCAATCATTAATACCTAGGAGAAATAGATGTTGATTCTGTATACTTACAGTGGCAGGCTTTATATCCGATATGCAGGAACAATAGCTTGCCTTCACTCTTTGCTCGTTCCACGGTCTCGTCGGCCAAAGGCTGCCACGCGACAGGGCTGGCCGCAAAGCTGCGGACGAACGGATTTGTACTTTCACCCGCACGATTCTTCAAGGGAGCGGAGCCAGCTTCTTTAGCCGTAAGGCTCTCTGATATGCGCATGGATTTCATAGCTGCAGCAGATGCTGTCAGCTCTGAGATAACCATACTGCCGGGTCGACTAGGTCGTCGATATGGAGGGGCAAGTGTCAGAGTATGGCGTCTCGGTCTTGGGTACCGAGGCTCTAGATGCAAATCGTAAGTGTAGATGTTATGACAAGGCGATGCGCTTATCCTGTCCGACTCAGCCCGCAGTTACGGCAAAATTTGACACGGGAAACGTGCTGGCGCAAGACAACAACGGAAGAGTTGGGCAGTCGCGGAATAATTGGAGCTTCCCCGCCGCTGCTTTCAGTTGCGGGCGCCATCGCGGGGCAGTCTCTCGGTATAACTGACTTGGTTAGGTAAGCAATGAGCGCCACTACGTGTACTACCTGCCGCTTCCGGCCGTACCCTGTAAATACAATAAAGAAGTTTCGAAACTACATGCGCACGCTATGAACATGTGTTTTGAGAACGCCGGCATTTTTATTGAGTGGCTATAGTGATAACTAACTGCTTGTACAAATTTTGTCGCCATAAGAGCTCCTTGTATCCGATCGCTGAACCAGGATTTACTGGCTTACACGACAAGCCCGCTACGGCCAAGTACCACGTTCGGATGAAGCAAAGCTAACTCGGTTTCGAACTCTGGAATTAATATAGTTAAAACGTATCAACTCTCCATTTACATCAGAGTTACAATATCAGTCAGTCAATGCAGGTGTCGGGCTTATCCTAATGACTTCTCATCGATCAACGAGACGTGGTAGCTATTTTACGCAGCTGACCGTCGACGGAGTCTTATAAAATAGTCAACAAAGCCAATGTCAGCACAGGAATACAGCGGGTTCTTTGTTCCGTCTTAGCTTTGTTGATTCCTTTTCACGAATACTCACTCGCATTATTATGGCCAGTACTAGCCCATCGACAGACCAACTGCGAGTATGCCCTTGCTGTAATCGCTCAAGGTTTCGAGTCAGCCCGGACGAAATCCTGTATTTAAGTTACCTAAGAGATCAGCAAAAATAAACAATCGAAATGATATGAACTTTAGGGTTTCACGCTATTTCGACGGCGCAATGGGTTGTCATGGTTATGGTTGTGTACTCAGTATATCATCACTGTCCCCACCACCAGGATGCGCTGTGGGCCTGACAGTGACATCCCGCTATCGATACTCAGCTTCTTCTTCTGGAGCCGCAGCTGCGCCCATTCTAACATTCTTCATCTCTACAACCATTTGCCCATCATGGATGAGCCCAAGTACACAATTTACGTACGGGTTCCTATACCGCGTGGAGACTTTGTCGACCCTCCGCAGGTAAGTCGCTTGCTCGATGGCTCTCCTTGTTGCGTGCGTCCTAACTAGGCTGCCAGGTTGATTGGGACGCTGAGAAGGATGAAGCATTGTGGCGTATCCTGTCCAGCGCTGCGCAAAAGGAGATAGACTGTCAGTATATGCTTACTTTATTCTACTTGGACTGTATATGCTGACTTGCTATTAGGGAATGACATGTAGGTCACCCAGCCTGCCTGCCAGTTCACGGCTAAGCTGACCCAACTTAGTGCGGCTAAATTCGATGTCACGGTCGACTGGCTCCTCAAACAGGTGGCATACCTCACGGAAAAACACGCCTCGCAAGTAAGGGCTCAGGTACGGAAAGCGGCTGCCGCAGCCAAGGGCTCGGCCGCACCGTCCCCAGTTCCTGCTGCTGAGTCTTCCACCGCCGCCGATCGACGATCCCAGCTCGGACAGCCCATCGGCCGCGATCCCTTGATACCACGCAACGAACCCACCGGCACAATTCGCCCTGCCATATCCCGTGGAGGATCGGGTAACACAGTCTCCCGCGATATTGTTAATTCCTCTCCGCGCCCGGAGAGCAAACAGCTGCCATCACGCACCACAGGGGAAACTACTGGTCGCCGTCGCCTGTCATCTCTGCCTATCACAGCATCGGGCTCGAGACCAGCTGCAACGCAGGAACCCAGCCGAGACGAAGCCGTCTCCCCAGGACCTCCCGAGTCCTCCTCGGGAGAGTCATCTGAAGATGAGTCTAGTCCTGCACAGTCACGAATCATTCGACGGCCGCCGCGATACCAAGAAAACGATGCCTCATATCAGGTTGACGATGATGGAGACGACGAATCTGAACCGGCATTTCAGCCGTACAAGTCTTCTGCGGACCAAAATTCAGCTTCGGATCTTGCTTCCACTTTGCGTGGAGACAGTCGTACATCAACCAAGCGTGGCAATAAACACCTCGCCCGGGAACGTATCCACCAATCCCAAACATCTGATTCCTCTGCAGGATCCGGTGCTCCCGTCGCTGAGTCGAGTAAGCCGCGTCGGACGAAATCTCACAATTCAAACCAGAAGTCAGCGCAGTCAGCGCTGAGTCCCTCCGGAAAGGGTAAACTCTCCTCTCAAGATGGCAGTGACGGGACGCCAAGCATGGGCAGTAGTTTTAGTGATCTTGACGGTAAGCCTTTTTGATCATGTCGACTTGACGCGACTCTAACAATGATGCATAGATGCTTCTGTCACACAATCTGCCTTGGAAGAAGCCCTGGCCTCACATATGCATGGTGCTGGCAGTCGCTTCAGTATAAGTCAGGCTTTCCGTAGCCGGTACTACACCGGAGGCTCCAACAAATGATGCTTTGAGCCAGTGACTCTATAATTTCAGCCTGGAGTTTCGGGATCAAGGGATGGTCATGATTTCATTATTGTTATTCTTTCATGTGTATACCAACAGATTGTACGCTGCATGCCATTGCCATATTCGAGGACTGGCTGATTTGTTGCACCTGCCCGCCGTCGGGTAGCTGCACAGGCAAACGCCGCGAATCAAACGCGCGTTGCGCACTGTACAACCACAGATAAACAGATAATTTCTCTCGCACTCCAGTGTGCTTTTTTCCTAATCACCCTTTCCTCATTCCGAAACATAGCGGCTGAAATGTTTTGTCGTAAACGGTGCGGCCTTCCTCGCGAGGCATACTTTCCGTCTGGATTGAAGGAGCTTGGGTAGGATTGTCTGACTACATGCGACTTTGAGACTTCTACAGTCTGTGCTAATTCTCCAAGCAGCTATTTTGTCAATGATGAGGACGAAATTCGCTCCATCGCTGACCCAGACTACTACTTTAACTATTTCTTGAGCAGGAATTCCCGAGTGAACCTTCGTCAACGTTTCCAATTCGACGGTACGCAGGGATTAATAGACTAAAAGCTAGTGAACCGATTTGACTGATGGATACCAGCTGCAGTTCAAGGCGTCATTCACGAACGGCTCGAATCACTCGACCTTATTAAAACCCCACTTCCTCCTGTCGAGCCTGGGTCAGAATCAAAACATGTCAACATCTTCGTTTCGAAAAACCTCGCAGATGCCGAGCGCATCATCATCGTATTCGGTGAATGTGCCAAGGAGCTCGGCAGCGTTGCTAACAGAGTCGTCGGCGGTCCAGGGGGCGTTGAGAAGGGAAGCATGATAGGCGCGGTCAAGGCTATGCAGCGCCACGAATCGGCAGGCATTATCCTCGCCAACATGGGCGAGTCGTACTGGTCTCAAGAACATAAGCGGGCCATCACTGTAGGGAATAGTGCGGCTCTCTCGATGCCCAGTCTGGTGCACATGGGCATCAAATATCACGCGGAAGTCAACGACATCCCAGGCTCCGAAAGCCCAGCATGCCATGTGCGGACTATTTTGAGCACCGTTATTACTCGTAACGCAAAGAAGAATGCGAAGATCAACATTATTGCTATAGGAGACAGTTGCGAGGTTATCAATACCCTCTTGGACGATGAGAAGATCTGGACCGAATGGGGTCCATCACTTCAAAGTGCTGTATTCTACAGCCCTGCATTCTACAACGAATCGAAGCAGGCAGGCTTAAGAAACTTCCTTGCAAAGGTCAGATAACTTAGATCAGCTGCAATAAGCAATGTGCTGACGTTGGTCCTGGGTAGAAATCAAGAAGCTACATGGTGTCTGAGAAGCCCCAGGGCACGCTCCTTTCCGGGACGAATGGCAACGCGACAGAGGGAATTCCCGCGTTTGGCTTTCCTTGCTATTCTTCTGGAGAGCCGAGCATTGTCGAGCTTTGCTTCATCAGCGCCCTGGAGCCGGGTCTCTCATACCTTGATGAGGTGGCGCGGACTCCAGACTTTGAGAACCCAGCCTTCACCATTGTCGAGCGCGCCACGGCCGAGGAGGCGGAAAGTGGGTGGGATGCGCTCGCGCCAGAGCAGAAGCCGAGTATTAGCACCGTGGATGAGGGGAAACTGCAGCAGGAGCTCAAGGTTATGCGCAGGTGGAGGTACTTCGAGAAGTATGGGCGTGCGCCGGACAGTGACGAGGAGTCTGACATGGAGGATGAGACGGCCGGCAGTAGCCTGCCAGTTCCGCCGTGGGGCGATGACTTCTAAAGTGTGGCTTCACCAGCATGCTCCAGGCGGATTGTGTTGATAGTCTCGCTTTTGAATTTTTCAAAGAGATTTTTATTCGCCCGTTGCAGAACCTCGTTATGGTATTAAGACATCAGATGAAATTACAGTCTTGTCCTTGTAACGACCAAAGAACCAAGTGAATACAGTGAAATGTTCTTTTTGAACCCCTTCTCCGTTGATCTAGGCCTTGAACCAGCTGGTGATAAAGTTCCGCGAAGGAGTCACGTCCTCCATGATCTCCTTGGTGCGACGTACTCTTTCCAGCACCACCGCTTCCTCGGCCGCCCACCTCCCCTCGGGCTCCTGTGCGCTGCCCCAAAAAGAAAACATGCCAGACTTGCCGGCGCCAGCACCGCTCGCCTCCTTGGCGCGCTCGGTCCTAGCGAGCCTCGACACCATGGTATGCCAGTTGTCAAGGCCGGCGCCGAGGCACTCGCGGCAAAGTTTGCTGGCGTCCTTGGCGCCGCTGACTCCGACACCAAGCGAGCGCAGCTGCTCCTCGGCGAGATCCACGCCGTCGCGGGTCCATGAGAGACCGTCGTCCTGGGACGAGCTAGCGTAGAGAATCTCGCCGATATATATTTGCAGCGAGGCCTCTTGGCACCGCTCCTCGGCGCTGCGCCAGGGGGGTCGCGTGCCGTCGGGGGGCGGCGGAGGGTATGCGGGGGGCTTAAGCATATTGAGGACCTGCTGGTGGACCGGTACGGCACTGGGCCGACTGCTGCCGCGCGGCTCTAGCGGCCGCTCGTCGGAGAGCCCGCGGCGGGCCTTGAGCAGCGAAATGTACACGGGCAGCGCGCCGGAAATGTTGCCGCTGCGGGCCTTGGAGTTGGCAATCGAGGTCAAAACCACGAGTAGGTTGAGGGACGGGGATCCGGCCGTCTCCTTGAGCGCAAACGTTTTGATATCGTATGGGAGCTTGGCCGCGTCGATGCCCTTTGTGGCTTCGCTCAGAGCCAGCTCTTGGAGGCTGCGCGCCGCTTCCGCTTGGCCCTTGAACTCCATAAAGCTCGCATACTCCAGAGCCGCCTCGAGGCGCTGTCGTTCGGTGAAGCCTTGAGTAGCCAGAATCTTCATGTACCATCTGTCGGCCGTGGGAAACGCGTTGACGCAGTTTTCTTCCAGGGGTGCGTGAGCCGCTCCGGGCGGGATCGGCACCGGATTGGGATTTGAAGGCCCAATCATGAATTTGGCGGGCGACACCATGTTGCGCGTAACGTCAAGCACCCAGCCGTCCACATGCTCTGCCGCCTTGGCCGCCGTCATCATGGCCTCAAAGTAGCCGCGGCGCCACTCCTCCGATTTGGCGGTGATGTCGTAGGGGACGAATTCGGCCGGGTCCTCGAGTCCGGGATCTTTCACGTCGGAGAGGGCCACCAAGTCCGCGCCGTCCTTCTTGGGATCGCTCAGGCGCATCAACGCATTGCGCACTCGCCCCAGCGCACTGGCCCATTGGATGTTGCCGTCTCTGGGGTCCTTCAATTCTTTTGCGTCGCGGAGAAATTTCCTCGTCATGTACGTCCACTCGTGCGGGGTTGGATGATCGCGCTCGAGAATCTCTTCCTGGACGAAGAAGAGAATCACCAGTCCAGCGGCGAGCATGCCCCAGACGGTGAATGTGTACCGCGCTGCCAGTTTGACCTCATGCCTGATCCAGCTTCCGCGAGTCGAAGTAAAGTAGCGGACTGATACCGGAGTCGATGATGGGGGGCTAAGAAAAGGGAGGCTCGACCGTGCCTTTGTCGTCAATGGTTGTGATTGGGTTGCTAGGGACCTCACGCATACGGCTCGTCTCGTCCTGAAGCAAATGGTCATTTTTGTCGGCAGTACAGGACATCCATTTTGCCGAACTGCAAGCCCTAGCCGCAGCATATTTGCGGTCTTTTAATGCCTCATACGCGTTCAAAAAGTGCTGTTATCATTCAAAATGCGCCTGGGTAGGTTGCTTTCCTCACGCATTGAAGCCGCCATGCATCTACGCAAGAGATCTTGAAGTGATGACTAAGCTCGTTTTTTCTGCGTCGCTACCAAGGTACAAGCCACCGTCTACAATCTTGGATTTCGGACTCGCAATGTGCAGGAGGAAAAAACGATATCAAAATTTTGAACAAGGTGGGATAATGCTTGGATAATGAGTGGATACATTTCGGGTTTCTTTTCAACGCCCAGGGGGCAGCTTCTCGCCACGGCTGTCGTCTCTGGTACAGCCGTCGCTACACTCATTCTTGGTTTTCAAGCCCTGGAAAGGGAAGAGCGTCTCTCCGCTTTAAAGAACTCGATTCCGTCAGTAACTGATGGGAAGCATCATACAAACAAGGTAAGACAGATTCATGAGTTGTGTTGCAAAGTTTCGAGGCCAATCGCTCACCGGGACTACACAGCTCAACAGCTTTGGAGCTTCAAATGAGACCACCGAGGACAAGGAGGATGCGCGAAATCTGGCTCTTGCGCAGCGCGCCCAGGCCGGCGACTTTGACGAAGAGCTTATTCTAGAACAGCTTGCCCGCAATCAAGTATTTCTGACACCTGAGGGATTGGACAAGCTACGCAAAGCCTGTGTGGTGGTGGTCGGATGTGGCGGCGTGGGATCTCACTGCACTGCTTCACTAGCCAGATCAGGCGTATCCAAGATACGCCTCATTGATTTTGACCAAGTTACTCTCTCCTCGCTCAATCGTCACTCCGTGGCGACGCTCGCAGACGTAGGCACGTCAAAGGTCCACTGTCTGCAGAGACGGCTGATGGCCATTACACCGTGGGTGCAGTTCGACCTGCGGCAACAAAAGTTTGATGGCGAGGTGGCGACTGAACTTCTTGGGCCTTGGAAAGACGGGCGGAAGCCTGATTTCATCATCGACGCCATTGACAACATCGAAACCAAGGTCGCCTTGCTCAAGTATTGCCACGACAACAAGCTCCCTGTCATCAGCTCCATGGGCGCCGGCTGTAAAGGCGACCCTACAAAGATCATCATTGGCGATATTGGCAATAGCACCGACGATGGGCTGTCTCGAGCTACGCGAAGACGCCTCAAGCTCCTGGGCATCACAAGGGGCATCCCGGTAGTGTATTCTACCGAACAGTCGGGCGAAGGCAAGGCAGAACTGTTGCCACTCGACCAGACCGAATTTGAAAAGGGGTCCGTGGGCGATCTCGGTGTGATGCCCAACTTTCGCGTGCGTATCCTGCCCGTGTTGGGCACCATGCCCGCCATCTTTGGCATCACGGTCGCCAACCACGTCATCCTGAGCATCACGGGCTACCCCGTCGACTATGCGCCGGCCAAGGGCCGCGACAAGATGTATGACGGCATCGTCAACTACGTCCAGAGCACAGAAGAGAAGCTGGCGCGGCTATTCGCGCCCGATCTCGTCGGGCTGCGATCGCCCATCACGGTCGGCGACGTGGCCTTTTTGGCCGAGGAGCTGTACCACGCCCGCAGCGTCATCACCGGCATCCCGACCCGCCTCGTGCTGATCCGTTGGCGGCGACCGGGGGCAATCAACGTGTCCGTCATCGGACAAGGCAGCGCCGAGGAGCAAAAGTGCTCGACCATTCGACTGCGCGATCTGGTGTGCATGACAAGGGACGAGGCAGCCTGCCACGAAAAGCAAATATTCAAGGCTGGGGTACCGCTGGAGGATGTGTACGATGCCGAGACGATTGACAGGGTCGAGAGAAAGATGGCTCAGGCGGCGGAGTACGAAAAGTACCGGTGGTGAATGGGAAAGCCCGCAAGGCAGGTGCCGATGGGAGCAAAGGCATGCTCCTGCAAGGCGTGGGACGATTCTACAATGCCAGCATATCATGTACAAGAGTAGATTAGACCAAGGCTATCAGCAGATGGGCAATATGCGTCGTCCCGCTGGTGCTCGATCAATTGAGACAACGATCTGTCAATCTGGTCATGACCTTGGAGCACGAGGTTGATCGCCGGGCTCGAGTCCTCTATCGAGATGGGCACCGGTAACGGGCTATCCATTTCGCAAGTCGGGGACCGGTGAGTATCTGCGTTGATCCGTTACACCGCTGTTCGTCGAGCGTAAGCGTATGCAAGGTTAGCGAGCGGCCCCGTCGACCCGGCAGCTATCTTGCCTGGTTTTGCCTTTTTTTTTCTTTTTTTTCCCTTCCCTTCCCTTCTGGAATCGGTTTTTGCAGACTCCGTGCCGTGCCGCGGATCCAAGCTGCTTGCGCTCAAGAATTTGCCACGGGTCAATGTGGAAAGGGGGTGGCAAGGTTTTGCGCGTCGCAGCTGTATAAGTTGGCAAAATGGCTGGCTGTGCCGTGGCCTTGGCTCTCAAGTGGCGCGACACAAATTTTCACAGGGTTCGAACCTGCTTGGGCTCGGCTCGGCGGGCCAATGACAAAGAAAAAGGCCAGGCCACACAAAGGAGAACAAGATAATTCGCCAGCACTAGATGACCGTCTTTCATCATCGTTTGTCTTTGATGTGTGGGAGTCTCAAATATAGGAGGGTGTTACAGAAGCGGAAAAAACAGGGCGTTGATTACGGCCTGCGTCACGCTGCCAGAGACCGAAGGCCGAGTAGGACCTTGGTGTAGCTTGTGTAATTCCGCATTAGTCTTTGTAGAAATTTTATTGTGCGTATGATTCCTAAATTTTGATATAGCATCAGCAGATGCCAAGCAATATTCTTGTCAGCCCGGCTAGTTAACGCGGACGTCAGTAATGACGGCGAAGTGGCAAGGCCCATGGAATAATTGCCAAGATGACATGATGTTGATTGTGTCCTTTGTCAGTGCAATGCATTTTCCAAGTTGGACCCTTTGCTACGTCAAAGGATATGGCAAGGTTTGGGCACTCCTGCCTCTTGTTAGTCGGGGTCGGGCACCCAGGTTGCCGCGCCGGTGCCGGTGTAACCAGGGCACTTGATTCAGTCAAAGATGAGTCAATCGATTAATACGTTCTTATTCGTTTATTATACAGATTAATGTTGCTGCATATGGGCAAAGTTGGAGATATGTGTGGCTAATCTGTAAGTGTTCCGCCATCTGCTCATCACGGCCTTATTGACTCAAGCAAAACGAGACGGAATAGGCGGAAATGAACATTTACCAAAGTTCAGGGGACAAAGAAAACAGTACATAAAATGACTCGTCATTTCTGTGCCTGGGCCTTTTTGCATACCACTCTGTAGACACCATCTGCAAAGTCTATTGTGTGGCTGTCGGTCCTCGACCGGAGATATTCACTACACCCTCCTCTGACTCAGAGCAGGCAGATTAGGCAGATAACATGGCCTCGTACAATAAGATATGGTCTGCTTTAGGCAGCAGTGTCGTTAAATCGGCTGGCGGGGCACTTATTGATGCCTTGAAATGGCATTGTTTTCCGTACCGACAACGCCATGTGATCCTTATTGGTATTGCCACCTCGCCGGACATTTTGGTTGTACATAGATTACGCATGCATGTTTTATAGTTGGAGGCTGTGCTTCTCACGGCACACCACATGTCATGCTAAGCCAATTGATTGGATGTATTGCTCTTGGGCGGTTCGAGAAGACACCGGGGGGTGACACGGTCACGGTTACACAGGCCCTGAGCCTTCTGAATGGACCACGACTAGTATTTTGCCCATCTCTTATCAAGAAGCAGTAATTTGAAGTTAAAATAGTTGACTTGTCTCACAAGGCGCAATGGGGGAACTCAAACGTGTTGCCTTCACGGTTGTAAGTGGTAATTGGTTCACACCTTGCGATGTAAGCCACGTTGCCAACAAGCTGCCTAGACACAGAGTTTTGTGGCACAAGTACGTTACAAGGGCACTTCGGTCATATTTCGCCTACTTGATGAGGCCGCGAGTGCTGAAAAAGGCAGACGCAAGCCCAAAGTAGCTCTCGAGGCGCGCGCTACTGTCATGTTTGAGCTCGACGAGTACACGATACAGAAGTCATATAGACTGGATGAGATTGAAAAAGAAACATGAAATACATGCTACGTATAATAATGAGGCGCCTTGTTACACAATACTGCTGTGTACCACTCATATGTTGTGTACCTTGAATGTCTTGATCAGTACTGTCGTGTACTGTTCGGCCCAGATGCCACGAACGGGATCAAGTCTTGGTAAATGCGCAGCAGAAACATGCAGGACCAATGGCAACATAACACATGTAGTTTGAAGGCAGCAATGTGACTGACTCGCCTTGAATTGGCTCTGCGCAGTGAATGTCATAGGGCATGACCCTGACACAGTCTCTTTTTGCCAGCCTCGCCCGCCTGGCCTAATTCTGCGCTTCGGCCCCGGACGTAGGATGTCGATAGGATATTACTGTATCCGTATCTGATATATTTACAGGCTACAAGTAATATAGAGCAATATCAAGTATAGTTTCGCGTAGACACTATATCAGGCGATTGACCATTTGCGTGCCAAATTTGCAGCCCCCCCTCAGCCCTCATGCCGTCTGCCCGTGTGACGTGCCTGCTGAGGTTTTACCGGAAGCTGACGCTCACATTACTGATACACCCCTTTCTTTTCTGGAGAAGACACATTCTTTTTGCACGCCTCAGAATGAAATCGTGTGGCTGGGATGAGCCTTTTTGGTAACAAAGGGGGGGCACGGGATCTTGTCTTATAACGTTAGACCGACACCACCAGTTTGGCTGGCAAAAAAGAATGTTGCCCGTTGAACATCACGCGGAATTGCGCAGTCGTGATTTGCAGACTGACATCTCGATTGAGGAAGTGGTAACTGGTATCTGCTGCCTGCGCTGGCCCCCTGTCTGCGACTTTGTTCGTGGCTAATTTTGCTTTGAGGATGGCGCTGCTGGGAGAGTGCTCCGGGCCTGCGGACAGGGACGTGGGGGGATATGCAGGTTATTACAGGCAGAACGGGGAGGGAGACAAGAGATAACTTTTTTTTTTTTGATTGGTATGAAACTGCGTGATATTGGACGACTTGCAGCGAAGGAAGCAATTAGAGTGTGTGGCGCGCGTTAGAAAAAGTGTTGAATGAATGCGTATTTTTTTGCTGTTTTGTTAGTTATTTAGTGGGTGTCCTGGTAGGGAGTACTAAGGTAGCTTGGGCAAGCTCGTCGGTTCTCTACTTCGTACATCCAAGTGACATCAGAATCGTTGGGGACGGGCTTATCCCTCAAACCGAAGCAGCCTAATAAGTGCACACGATTCGGTGAAGGGTAGTGCTCAGTGCTCGTATCTACGCATCTACCATGTCGTGCGGGGTTTGGAGCATTTATAGATACAAGTATCATTCTGACATATGGAGGTGGGTAGGACGAGCTGCGGGAGACACCCCCAAAGAGGTGCTTCAGCAGGATGAAGTGCGTGCATTTCTTTTTGGTTGTAGGTTTGCTGTCATTGTTTTTGAAGAAGGCAACCAAGGCAACATATCTTGTCTCTCGAGAGGCAAAGTGTTGGACTCGTGATGATGGACGGATATAAAAGGCTGAGTCGACTCCCACTTGAGACGATTTGGAGGCAGTAGATGTGCGATACTTTATTTCTCTCTCGTCATAACTTTGTTTCCCTTTCTATTCCACAAAGTATAACTATTGATGAATTCTGGAGGAATTTTCTTTTGACAAGAAGTGCTTGAGAAGCTCCGGAAATCATCGACTGGGCGTCTTGGAGACTATCTTGCACGAGGAAAAGCGGCACGAGCATTGTCGAGGCATGCGTTTTACAAGCTTGCTATTTTGTAAGTGGAAACACCATCTCTTTGGATACAAAACTGGTCTTGAATTATTTTTTCCCATCGAAATCAGAGCATCATGGCAAGTTCCGGATGAGAGCCAGACCCTGTGTGGGAAATACGACACGGGTTAGCGTGGCCATAGTACGCGCCTTTGCGAACCAAGGAGGGTTCGCATCGTCGTTATTATTACACGGCCCAAGGGGGTGGGGTGTGTGAGAGGTTTACAGTGGCAAGTGCCCCTGTGCCCTGCGTCGTGCACCGAATTACCTGGAGTCAGTGTGTCCCTGGCCGCCCTAGCGGGCCAGCGCCCTGTGCTGCCTGCATCTGCGCGACGACTGCTGCGCCTCAGGTCACCGCTCGCTCGGTACCAGCCACCCGGCACATTACATTGTGATTCAATACGGATACTGATTTGCTAATCTTTTGAAGAGCCATTGTCCTTGCCATTTCGATCATCAGTAAGTAATTTGCTCCGGTCCGATTGCCTTTTGGTTCGCAACCCCCACCATTGCTAAGCTGACACGTTTTCGCTCTTCAGCTACCATCTTACCTACCTGTTAGCGAGGTACCTAGCTAGCCTGTCGGACCAAATATCCCACCCAGCTCCCTCGGTTCAACGAACCGATACCGTTGTTGCCCCTTGCAGCCGTAATAAAGGCAAGTACAAGTCATTTCTTACTTCAATTATGTACACATAGTTTCTTTGTGCAACCATCAAGTGGTGGGCTGGCGTCGCAGTGTTGGCCTTGATATCTGTGATTCCGTCGTCAACCGGAGGGGTAGCCTGCAGCGGCCACATTACAACATGGCCAACAGACACTACCTACCTGTAGGTACCTTACCTATCTAGGTACCTACCCACAGGGGCTTGACCTGCATTACAAGCAACACAACAAGGCCGAACCCCCCCTGCGCAGCGCCTGCCTTACCTACCTAGGTACCCACCTACAACCACACCCCCTCCCCCTGTATTTACAGTGCTCAATCGTCTGTCCACCTGATTGGCTGCCCTGGTGACTGAAAATGGTCGCCGCTCTAAGCCTTTTTCTTTTGGCCCTCGAGCCATCCCACGCCTCTCCCAGCCCGCAAATACACAACACGTTCACTCACACCCCTCCATCCATCATCGCCAACTCTTCGCATCACATCACAAGGCGTTTGTGTCTGTATACACAAGACGCCTTTCTTCCCATCGTCCTCAATCGAATGCCAGCCATCTCTTGCCCCAAAAAACATTCCATTGACCGCCTCGTCTGCAGGTACATCTACCCTTTGCGCCCCTCACCCTCCTGCTTCGGCATTCCCAGCAGCTTCGAATCTTCTCTTTTCTGACTGGCCCACGCTGCCGTCTTCCCATACGTCGTCTTCTTGCGGCGTCAAGATCCAATATCAGCCTCGTGCCTGTCGTCTTTCCAACCAATCTGGCCATCGCAACCGCGCGCTGCTTCTAGCCCATGGTACGTCTGCACCCACTTATTTTATATTCGAGTTTCCTCTCTACACGCTTTTCTCATCCATTCTTGCATCTCTTTTGCGCTGCACTCTTCTTCTGCCAGTCTCTTCCTTGATCACTTTCACAATCCTTTCAACTCCGTGTCCTCTTTCCACTCATCCGAATTCTCATGTTGTTCTTGACTTGTGGCCGCCTTACCGTCGCCGTGTCCACCTGCAGCCTGATGCTGCCAGTGAGTAATGCCAGATGCCGTTGAATGCTGGCTGCCTGCTTACTAGCCCGGGATGCGCAATCAGCATGCTAGTTGGCTGCAGTGGGCGCAGTGGCACTTGCCCGTCTTGTCGTAGTGCGAGTTGACAACCGTCTGTCTATACTTTGTGGCGCAAACTCACGAAGACAACAGTGCTCGCTCCATTCGTCTTTCTTCGTCTGGCTTTTTACAACAGCCAAAACTGCGACGACAAAGACGTTCATTGGCGCAATACGCAATGGACTATTTCACCTTGATTGTTTTTCATTTTCTTTGATTTTCCTGCTCTTTTCTTTGCCCATTGCTCATTGCCACACCAGGTTACATGATATGCTGACTCGCCTTCAGCATTACGGGGAATTTGGTCCTACGCCGCAATAAGCAGCACCAGTCGCTGATTGGGCAACAACCTTTTGCGCATTTATTCGCTCTCAGCTTTGCATCATCTCACCTCTCGATATCTTGACACCGACTGCACTTTTGCCCGCGCATTACCGCGCCACTGACTTACTCTCCGGTCAACCCGCGAACACGTAGGCTTGCCACTCCCGCCCCGGTCGAGCGGAGTCTGACGACCTCGCCTTTTCCCTTCTCAGCCTGTCCAGCCCTTGCATGGCACATGCCGTGAGCTGGTCATGGCTGAACTGCAAAATCGCTGGGTAAATCACCTTCGCAACAACGCTCGTCAGGAGCCCTCGGAGCGCAATCTCCGCTGTCTTCTCTGCGCCGAGGACATTCTGCCCGATATTGACGCTTTTCGCGCCCATATTCGTGCCGACGAACCAAAGCACTCGATACTCACTGCAGACGCCGACATTGTAGAGGCATTTCGGAAAATGTCCATCCATCCCGCTAAGCAGAGGTCGGTTCATTTCCTTTTTACATTCTGACAACGCGTTACTTACATCTTTAGAACCGAAAGCACTTCGTCAAAGTCTGGAGTTCCAAACTCAACGAGGAGCCCACCAAGGAAGCCAAGCCTGAGACACTTGGACGACAAGGACGGCACCAATAGTCGAAAAGTCGAACAATCAATGACGACTGACCAGCCTGAACCTTCCACCCCTTCAACCAAGCCCAAGAAGGCGCGTTCGCCACCCTCATCTCCGGTCCCAGCCGTATCACCTCTCACTGCACCTAGCCGATCTCATCGCCGTAACGGTATTCCCGGTGATTTTGATCGCGGCGACGCAGCCAAGAACTTCACCAGTCGCCAACTCTGGAATCCAGATGAGCCCAAGAGTCGCGGGACCCGCGCCAGGACTACAGCACAGAAGCGATTCAGGCAAAACAACCGCCCGTCGCCAAAGAACGCGTCCGCAGTTTTCGAAGTACACCCCATCGACATGTCTGCTACTCCGGGCTTCACTCTTTTCCGCCAACCCGAGACGAAGCCCATCTCGCAAGATCAGCTAACTATGGAAGTTAAAGACATTTATTCGGGCTTGACGCTAGTTGAACATAAATGCATAGAACTTAGCGTCTCTCCGGACACGCGGATCCCAGAAGAACAAGAGTTGAGTGCACAGCAATATCAGAAATTAATTGGCCTACATCGGGCATTGCTACACGAACACCACGATTTCTTCCTCGCCACGCAACATCCGTCAGCTAGTGCAGCACTACGCCGCCTTCCCCTCAAGTACAGCATGCCTGCGCGGATGTGGCGTCACGGCATCCAATCATTTCTCGAACTACTCCGCAAAAGATTACCCGAGTCGCGCGAGCACATGCTCACATTCATCTACATTGCATACAGCACCATGACACTCCTATACGAAACCGTTCCTTTTTTCGTTGCAACTTGGATTGAATGCCTCGGGGATCTCGGTCGATACCGTATGGCTATTGAAGACGATGATATACGGGATCGTGAAACTTGGACTTCGGTATCTCGACACTGGTATTCTAAAGCGTCAGACCGTTCACCAGAGGTCGGGCGGCTGTATCATCATCTGGCTATTCTCGCTAGGCCTGATCCTTTGCAACAGCTGTATTACTACAGCAAAGCACTGTGCGTTCCGGTCCCCTTTCCGAGCGCTGGTGATAGCATCATGACGCTCTTTAATCCAGTCCTGGAAAGGTCTAGTCGCTTGGATCGATGCGACGAGGTGTTTGTCAGAGTTCATGCTATCCTGTTTTCTGGACGTAATCGCGATGAACTTGAGGACGCTAAAGTGGACTTTCTTGATATTCTCGACAGGAGTATCGCAGAGAGGAACAAAGACTGGCTCCGTTCAGGGTGCGTACTCACTTTACTTGACACTTTTCAAATTGGCTAACTTGATGCGCTACAGGACCTACATTGCTATTTCCCTCATTTGCTCACTTGTCGGCTATGGCGCTAATACTAACCCTCTTAAGCTATTACTCCCAGATGGTGTCTGCGATGTGAGCGCTGCACCAAGTGGTAGCAGTGCAGCAAATGCAAAGAACGTCATTGACGAGGAAACTGCCTTGAGAAACTTTGACACTGCGGCATCATTCACCATGCAGACCTGCAATATTGTCTTCCGGCGCAAAGCAGATATCAACGTTCTTCCTTTCCTTCATACCATGATGGTCTTTCTACATTATGTGGCTCAGCATGACAAAGCTATGTCACTCATTCAGGATCAAGTCCCTTGGAGACGGATAGTCGACGTGCTTAACGAAGCTCTTCCTGCGTTGATGTCAAAGCCGAGAATGGCGAATAAGAGCTTCCCGCGACCGCCTCCCAACGAGCCTTTGCGCCCACTACCAGAGGAATATGCTATGCGTGGGCTGGGACTCTCGAAAGATTACTTTCCCGATGATTGGTTCTCTAGCGATAAACTCGAAGATGATGAAAAGATGTTTGAGCCACCCTCTCTTGGAGATGAGCGACGCCAACGCATTCTCTGGCTTGGACGCCAGATCTGCAGCCTGGGAGAATGGTTCGATTGGGAGGAAAGCTCAAAGCGCTTTATCGTCAATTCTTCATATGACAGAAACATCGGTCTGCCTGTGGAGAGTTGATTGTTACCATGCAGGCTCACTATGCAACGATCGTAGACGGAGACGAAAAGATTCAAGTGCAGCATGTGTGCAACAACTATTTTGATGGAATGTCTTGGTTGGCATTTACCATTGAAGCCACGGCTCATTGGTTTTTAGTAAACCGGTGCAGTCTGTTGAAGAAGATGTTGGAAACCGAACTCAAAACGAGCCCTCTGGGGGAGACGTAGCTTGCAAGTTGGATAGCAAGTGTGAGAATGTCGAAACCAGAGCATCGTGAAGATTGAGCTAAGCATATTATGCTTGAAATAGCTGCCAGGAACAACCCTTTTTAATTAGGGGAATCTGGTCTCACTAATCCACGGCGTCATCTAGGGAGGCGGATGAGGAGATTGTATAATAACGCACGACAAGGCTGTTCTGCATCTGATGCAATTTGTAGGTGTTCAGGATAGATATATACGTAGGTAGCGAGCAGTTTAGAGCGGGCAAAGATTGAGTAAACGAAAATAAAAACGTCTTTAACGCTACCTCTTCTGAAAGCCCGGCAGAATGTTCTGTAGTCCTCTCGACTGTCGATATTGCAAGGGACTCGAATATCCTTTTTTTTTTTTTTTTTCAAAACGGACCCCTGCAGTCAACTGCCGGGATATGGATCTCGATCTTGGATAGTTATCTCCACTTGAGCCAAACCCATTCATGTTGTGAGGGAAGGCAACCGTCACCGCGACACTGCTGCCTGAAGCAAAGCCACTCGTCTACGGATACTAGTACTCTGGAGGCAGCCATGTATATACGCGATGGAAGGAACTATCGCCATTCAAGGCAAGGCTCTTGGTTTAACAAAAGACGGTCAGGGTCTTGCATTTGCTACATGTACCCCTCCCCTCCTCCCCTCCCCCTCCATCAAATTTTTGACTAGCGCAAGGCAACCACCCCATTCATCTGCCTTTTGGCCAGTCGTTCGCCGTCCGGCTATGTGCAGTCAGCCCGCATACATTCAATGGCAACACAAATGTGTGCCGCCAAGGAGCCTTCCGATTTTTTTTTTTTTTGTAATGACGCAAGCAATAGCCTCGACGTCTGAGCTACAGAGTTTTGACCTAATTCGGGCCGCATATCCCCTCGCACATTCTTAACTGGGGCAGACTTGTATAGATGCCCATGTGCCTGGGCGTCTTTTGCGTGTTTGCAGCTTCATCAATGGCCGACCGCCACGTTTTGCACGTGGGCGCAGCTAATAAGTTGGCCGCTTCCCCCTCCCCCCCCTCCTCCTCCTTTGTTTCCTCGTGGCCCAATTGATATATGATTTGTGCAAAAGGAGCCGGTTAGGTATAACTGACTCCTTGGGCAGTCATCGGCCTAATAAAGGGCTGAGAAGCGTGGGGGTAACAGAGCGGGAACGGAATCACCCGCTTGCTTTCATGAACTGCATGTTTGAGACTTGCGGCAACCGATGGCGGCTAACAAGAAACTGAGCTTACAAAAACACAGAAAATCGAGAGAAAAAAGTGAGGCGCGCCTTTTTTGCTATTGTTTTCTTCTCCCCCGCACTTTCAAGTGAACGTCCCCGCGTTTCGCCCACCTCACCACCTGCATGGACGGCTTCAGCCAAAAAGACCCGAATCACATATCACAGCCTGATTAACATTCTGTAGCCTGAATTGCAAATCCTTTTTGGCCGCCTGCGTCATTTACAGACATGCGGTCCCATCTGATGAGGCCCCGTAGCCCGGACGACAGCTCAGCTTGCATATTGCATGTTGCATTTGCATGAGCTTGGCGGTTGCGCTGATATCAAAGAACGAAACCCGATGAGATCCGGCACAACTTGCTACCCAACCATGTCCATACGCGCTGGGCTTTACGGAACAGAACGGAAGAGAAGGATGCCGAAACTGCCGCCAGTAATAAAACATTCTCACACACACACACTCACTCACACTCTCACACACAAAACAGATTTGACGTCAGGGGGACCTTTTGAAAGCGACGACGGGCAGTAACACTGCATCCTGTCACTTATCACTTGCAGTATACCGACCTCGTGCGGCTGCCCTCTTCCGTTTGCGCCCAGTCGACGAGTTTCAACTTGATCCGAGCTGCCGCCATTAAACGACGGGAAGAAAGAAAGTGACTTGCCTCCCCCCGCCCCCTCTGGTTTCTTGAGTATTGAGCACAAGCATATGCTTTGCGTCACATGATGGCTGCCTTTGATTTTTTTTTTTTCTTTTCGTCATCAATTCCCAAACCAAGCCCGGCCCCCAACGCGAACCATTTCTCTTGTTCTGACCATTTCTCTTGTTCTGACCGGTCGCCTGGCTGGTCGCCGCTTCGCGCCCGCACATTCGTGCGCTTCCCAACTCCAATAACAGAAGAAAAAGAAAAAAAAAAGTTCCCGCATGCTCGCAGCTGGCCTACTTAGCTAGGTGCCCCGAGAGAGAGGGGTGTGCAATCATGCAAGATTCGGCAGCGTGCCGTCTTGCATTGAAAAACGTTTCCGCGCTGCGTGCGGTCCGCAGAACGCAGCCAGGCAATATCTTAGCTCAGGCAGCAACGCATGGCAAGCTGCGGTTCCACAGCACAGCAAAAAGTCTTTACTGGTATTGGTGCGCATGTTGATCCTAATTGCGTAGCTGTGAACACAGTTGTGAATAAATGCCGTCAAAAAAAAAAGTCGCATGTACATGCCGTGGAGCGTGTGGCAGTGTCTAGGCGTGGGAATTGCTGCTGGCTGTGATGCCTAGAGTAAAGCGGCACTGACATGGCGTGTTCCTATCGCAATGTTGGGAGACCATGACAGCAAGAAAGAGCTCAGATTTCCAAAACGTGTAAAGTAACGTGTGAATCATACAAAGAGGCGTGTTTTTAATTTAAAAAAGAAAGGACCTACAGATGACTGCTGCAGGAATTCGGTGCATTAGTTAGTTGGAGTGGAACACTTACTCGACGCTGACATTCCACGCAACCTTCTAGAAGGTCATTCACACACGTAATACTCTAGCAGCAGCCACAAATTCGGACCCGCTGTGGCGGTGCCGCATGTGGCTGATGCAATCTCAACCCGCGTATTTTCAGGGCCAGAAAAATCTCCCAAGGATCCGTCGTACGGCACGACAGGAGAAACGTCCATCTGCTCAGCAACCAGCTCATCACCCGTCGGCGTCGCCCAATTGCCCTGCCCAAGCTGCCACCAAACAGCACACACCCGCCGCCATGAGCGTTGCACGGCCGGCGCGCAGTGCTCTCTGCACGCGCCGCATCGCCCCGGCGAACGCAGCACCCACCGTCGCCGTCGCCATCGCCATCGCCACGACCACAACCACACCCCTCTGCCGATCCTTTCACAGCTCTGCCGCCGTCCGCGCCAAGAAGCGGCCGGCGCGGTTCCAAAACGTAAAGGCCGAGGAGCTCGGGCTGATGAAGCCCGCCAAGATGGCGCAGTTCCAGAAGGTGTACATGCCCCCGTACACCGAGGAGCAACTGGAGCGGCTGCGGAGCAAGTACACGCCCGCGCAAGTCGAGGCCATCCAGGCCGGCGAGGCGGCCATTGATACCAAGGACATGCTTATTCAGGGCCGCATACGTGACGACCCTTACCGGCCGACATATGTCGAGGACTACACGACGCTGGACCCGCGATACGACGTGCTGCCCGAGGCGGCGGAGGGGGAGGGGGCTCAGCCGCGCGAGCACAAGTGGCTTGATGAGCAGGACTGGATGGACCAGTTTTCAAAGCGGCTGTCGGAGCTGGCGGACCGCAAGACGGACACGCAGCTGACGCGGGCCATGGCGCGCGCGCTGCGCAGGGTCAAGGACGCGCACGGCGCGGACATGATTGACCTCACCGAGGAGGAGCTCGTCGAGCTCGAAAAGAACCCCGACATGCTGCAAAAGTATCTCGTCGCCGACAATGCCGACGCCGCAGAGTCCTCCGGGGACGGGACCACCAACAACAAATCTTCGGCGCAGCTCACCGAGGCGCAGGTGCAGAAGCTCAACGAGGCCATCGAGGCCGAGTGGAAGCTGGAGCTGCAGAAGCTCGTCGAGGAATCCGGTGCCGATTCGGGCCCCTCGAGCATCGAGATGATTGAGCACGGCCCCGCGGGGCTCACGCGCGCCGAAACGGCCGAGGCGCCAGAGCTAGGCCCCGTGCCGGGCGTCGCGGGCCGCTACAACCGCGGCGCGGACCCCGAGGACGCGGGCCAGGACGAGCTCGGCGAGTACCGCGAGATCAAGCGCATCACCGGCCTGCGCCTCGCCGAGATCAAGGCCCTCTACTGCAGGATCCTCGTCCTCCGCACCGTCAGCAACCAGACGCGTCTCGGCAAGATTCGCTCCTACAGCATCGTCGCCATTGCCGGCAACGGCGCCGGCCGCCTCGGGCTCGGCGTCGCAAAGAGCACGGACAACGCGACGGCGGTTGTCACGGCGCAGATGCTCGCCATTCGCAACATGAAGGCTGTGCGCCGCTACGAGAACCGCACCGTCTACGGCAACGCGACGGCCAAGGTGGGCGCCACCGTTGTCGAGCTCTACAACCGACCTCCAGGTAATATCATTTCCACGCACATCCCCCCCCCCCCCCTCCTCCCCCTCCCACCTTATTCTTTCCCGTTTGTCATTTCTCCCCGAGCGCCAGAATTCTCAAAACAAGGTGTTTCGTTTCTAACAACAAAAAAACAGGCTTCGGTCTCCGCGTCCCTCACCGCCTGTTTGAAATGTGCCGCGCCGTCGGCATCCACGACCTCGCCGCCCGCATGCCCCGCGCCAAGAACCCCATGAACTCCGTCTTTGCCACCTACCAGGCCCTCATGAACCAGGCCGACCCCGAGGAGATTGCCCGCGGCCGCGGCAAGAAGCTCGCCGATGTCCGCAAGGTCTACTACGGCGGCTCTGTACATTAAAATCCGACCTATTTGTCTTTCCAGTCAAACAAAGAAGAATAGAATCAAAAAAGCAAAAGGGCGGAAAAGGTTGCATTTGTTCTGGACGAGGACGACAGATGTTCTCGTTTGATACACACGAGACTTGTCCTTTTGTTTCATCTAGCCATTTCATCATTTTTCACTCTTGAATTCGGGCTTTTTTATAAAAAGTCTCGACTATGTATTCCAACCTGTACAATGCATCAACAAGAAAATTCAACCTCACATAATGGGAACGCTTTTCTTTCGTCAAATTTTCATGTAGATTTACGTGACGCGTACAAAATTAAACCAAACTCCATGCCAACTCCACCCCGGGGTATCAAGAGGCAAAAAAAAAAAAAAAAGGATACAAGACCAATAAAGAAAAAAAATGCAAAGACGTCTCGTTTTGTTCATCTTCAGTCGTCATAGTCACTCCCCATTGCACTCGACGTCGCCGCTCCTCCCTGTCCCTGTCCCTGTCCTCCCTGCCCGGCCTCCCCCGCGGCGCCCCAGTCAATCTCCTGCTGCAGGACGATGCTGTACACGCTCGCCTTGAGTAGCGTAAACGCCAAGCTCGTCTGGCGCTCGAGGTCGCGCAGGCCGTCGAGGATATCGGTCGTCGGGTTAGACGCGAGCTCGTCGAGCAGCGTGGCGAGCTGTTCACCCATCACGAAAAGCGCGTCAGCAATACGAATGTAATTTTTTAATATTTTTTCATCATTGAAAGAACATGCGAAAAAGGTGTTTGGCTGGTTTTCTGTAGAATGGGCGGTGCAACGCGCATGGGCGCGTCGCGGGTTGGGAATGGGGGAGGAAAAGGGTTGCTGCATCTTTGTTCTTCGGGAGAGGGGGGGGGAGCTGCTTTACCTGCTTCATGTTGTTTGCCAATCGCTCGTATTCATCTAGCACCTCTTGCTCGAGAGGCGAGAGGTCAGGCGTCGATAGGTAATTTTCCTCTGCCATGGCTGCCGGCTTGTGATGACAGAATGTTCGTTGATGGAGAGAAAATGGCGGGGCAGCGTCGATTAAGCTGGTCACTGCCACCTCCACCACATCCCGAAAGACACATCACGACGTAAAAAAGCCACTCATCTTTTTTTTTAGAATTAATTAATTGATATAGACCAAAGTAATATTCATAAACATTTTACATTCCCACGTGTAGATACATTATACACTTGCTAAGAAAAAAATAACCTCTGCTGCAACAGCAAGGACAAAGAAGAGAATAAAAAGAAAGCGCCTGTAACGATTCCTAGCCATAACGCACTTCGCTTGAAAAAATCACACAATCTGTCCCTTGTTCCTTCATTTCTTCTTTTATTCCATGTCAGTTGCCCTCATTGTGGAGCGTCAGTTCATTCCCCTCCACGGTTCCAGTGGAATTCCTTGCACCAGCGACAAGCGAAGTCCATTCGCTCGCCGTGTCAGAGTAATCACTGTACATGTCGGACTCGGTATATACGTCACTGCTCGACACGATTGTCGTGCCACCACTGGTTCTCCGCATCGTATCTGCCTCGCTGTGCCCGTCTTCTGCGTCCTCGGCATCATCTTCATCCTCTTCTCTCGCAGAATCGAGCAGCGACGACAGCTCCGTACCGGCGAAACTGTTTCGACCCTGCAAGGCCACTTCCCGGGAGACAGCTCTACTGCCAACCTCGGAGTCCTCCTCGAGAGTCTCATCGACACTGACATTCTCCTTGTCCTCGATGCCGAAACCCTTGCCCAGAGCGCCACCCCAGCTTCTCTTCCTATGGGCAGACCCACCACCAGGAGTACGCACACTTTGTGTTCTCTTAACGGATGAGGAGGAATTGCTGGGTATCATCTGGCTGAGCGATGCAATACGTCGCGCGGCTCCGTTTGGTGTTGCTGGGGCAAGGCTGCGTCGCGTGGCGAGCACCATATTGACAGCAGCTGGTCTCGGCGAAGGCTTAGCCTCGCCTTCGACACCCGTGGCCTTTCTGACTCTCTTTCTGTTCATATTGTCGCGGCCACTCGAAGCACTCTTGTTCATAAGGAGCACTCTAGAATGATCCATGACACCTTCGACAATACGGCGCTCCAAACGCTCTGCTCTGGCTTCCATATCGGACAGCTCCTCTTTGCGAAGGCGAAGCGCAGTTTCAAGAGAAGAGACATCCCCAGTCAGGCGCGTGCGCTGTCGAATCAAGCTTTCCTGCTCAGTACGCAAGCTAAGAAGACTCTGCTTCATTCTTTCTTCCTCTTCATGCAGACTAGCAACCGATGCAATCAGGTGTTCATGCTCCGCCAGCTTGTGTTCGAGGGCGAGACAGGTGTCTTGAAGAGTCTTCTCACGATCTTCGTGCTCGTCCGCAATGCGCTTTGTCTGAGTGGAGATGTATTCCGACAGCTGTGCGGCGCTGTCATTCACTGTCTTGTGAACTTTGTCCAGAGTCTCGAGTTGAGCAAATGCGGCAGTTGCGGATGCGTGATGATCGACAAGTTTGTCCAGCTTCTCATGAAGGCCAGTATCATCGTATTTCTGCTCAGCCAGATGGTCAAGCTTCTCACGAACCTCCGAGTCATCGTATTTTTGATCGGCCAGCAGATTTAGCTTCTCTTTGACCTCGGAATCGTCATACTTCTCAGGAGGAGGGGGAAGCATAGCCTGATCAAAAGGCTTGACTTCCACAATCTTCTCTTGGATGTCGCTGGTGGACGTCTTGGAATGCTCGTAATGCTCACCAACCAAAAGAAGAATATCCTTCACTGCCTCGAGAATCTGAGGCTGGTATTCCTTCAGCTCACCTTGCAGGCCCTCGACAGCAGAGACAGCGGCTTGAACCTGATCACGAGTCTGTTGGTGCTCATTTTGGCCGCCGGCTTCCGTTTCACTAGTCTTGGAGGCAAGCTCTTCAACTTTCTCGAAAACAGTCTTTGAGGCTTCTTCCATCTTTTCCAGAGACTCGGTGACTGCGGAGCCTAGCGTGTCGACCAGAAGCTTCAGTTCTTCCGAGACTGTCTTGGTAGATACGACAGCCGCTTCGATTTCGATATTACGCTCCTCTCCTGCCTTTGCTTTTTCGTCAAGCTGAGCCTGGTATTCGTCATACTTGGCGATAAGCTCGCCAATCTTCTCGTCAATTTTGGAAGCGATGTTGTCAGTGGCTTCCTGTAGCTTCTCGTCGGATTCGAGTCTGGCACCTGCGACAACTTCCTTGGAGACCTCAAATTCAGACTTCATGGTTTCGAACATCTCTTTGAGGTCATCGCCGACGTTTTCGTTCTTGTCAATCTTCTCGCCAATTGTCTCGAGAACCTTGCCGAGCGCCTCGACGCCAGTAGCGCCATCGTCGAGCTTGGTCTGTACAGCTTGCTGGAATTCCTCTAGGAAAGTCTTGACTTCAGCAACTCGTTCCCCAACCCCAGCAATTTCGGTCTGGCGATCCTCCAAAGCTTTCGTAGAAGTGTCAGCGTACTCGTCGAGCTTTTCCTTGGCCTCTTTGATTAGTGCCTCAAGCCCGGAAACGTCTTCCTTGTTCGAAATGGCAGCAAAGTCCATATCGGAAAGGCCATCAAGGGCGGATTTGATTTCAAGGACACGGGCCTCGATAGCTTCAACATCAGACTTCCTCACACGTTCGTCGCTTTCATCTTCCTTGGGAGTAGCTTCCTTAAGGTCGTCGATTCCAATGATAACTTGGGCAATGAGTTCCTCCAAGTTTGCCACATCTTCCTTGCGAGAAATGCCTTCGAAATGCCCGGAAAAGGCTCCAATGGTATCTTTATGTTCGTTCAACAAAGCAGTTATAGAGTCGATATGCTCCTTACGAACAGCTTGGTCTCCCTCAATCAAGTCATCGAGACGGTCCTTGGTGTTGCGAAGGATGGTCTCAATGGCTACAACATCATCCTTGGTAGCCGCATCGCCGCTAGCAGCTGCTGAATCCTCCTCGGGAACGGCTCTGGCAGAATCACCACCTTCCTGTGCCTGTGCGTGAATGTTGTCTACACCCTCTTGCACGTTTCGAAGCATATCCTCCAAGCGACCAATGTCCTCCTTATGGACGGTCTCTGAGTCTGGCTCCAATGCTTCCACCTTGATGCGGAGCTGGGTAATAAGGACCTCAAGATTCTTGATGTCGTCTTGCTTAGCTGTGTCAACGGGGATGATGGCCTTTGTCTGATCTTCTTCCTCTCGCGGAAGGGCGGCAACTGCGCGCTCATTGCTGTTGTCGCGCAGTGTCTCTATATCAGATCGAACAGAGTCCAGGCCGGCCTTGAGCGCATCCAAAATTTCATCGTTTGCAGTGAGATCTGCGGGCTTGTGGGTGACACGATCTATGCCTGCGCGCAAGTCATTCAGGCCGTCATTGATGGCATCTAGGATCTCGCTGGTTTCGGGACGCGGTCGGTGAATTTCTTGGCGTAGGCCATTGATGCCATTCTGAAGGGCCTCCATGAGATCTTTGTTGGAACCTTGGGGAGCGGCAGGAACCATCGACGTGTTGACAATTTCACGAATACCTTCCAATTCGCTCTGAAGCTTGCTCTGAGAGTTATCGTTAGCCTCAGAGACAAGTCTGCCAATCTCTTCTTTGAAATCTTCCAAAGTGCGCGTGAGGTTATCCAGAAATTGTTGATTGTCAGATTCGCCTGAGACGCGGTCGACATAGCTCTCAATGGAAGCTCGCAGATTCTCGAGGCCATCCTTGGTCGCATCGAGCACTTGTTCAGTGTCGCGACCACTGGCGGCGACATTGTCCTTTGCCTCCTCGGAAACAGCTCTAAATTCAAGCTTCATATACTCCATGATGTCCCGGAGACGGCTCATGATCTCTTCGTTGCTCTCAGTGGAAAGGTTACCGCCTCGAGGGACCTCAAACCCGCTAAGTCCTTCTTTAACAGCATGGACGACGTCTTGGTGGGTCATATCGCTGCCATTGCCAATAGCAGCAGCAGCCACGGGAAACTCAAACTCCTCAAGGCAGTCTCGAACAGCCTCGATGATCTCGTCCCGAGACAGGGAAGCCGGAGTGTCCATCTGCGGGGGCACAAAGTGCTTGAGACCTTCCACGACAGCGGTGAAAACTTCATCTCTAGTCGCAGCCGGGGGACGCTCGTCGTGAGGCTGGTAGTCCTGAAGACCTTCCTTGAGGCAAGCCATGATATCTTCGCGCTCCAGAGCGGACTTGCCTTCGTCAACCTCTGGCTTGTAAGCTTCCCATGCATCGCGTACAGCCTCGATGACGTCCTCGCGGCTCAGATCGGGCATATCGCCTCGGGTTGCTTCGTTATCCCGAAGCGCGGCACGCATGGCATTGTATATTTCCTGGTAATCGACCACCGTCTTCTGGGAAGAAGCTGAGGACGCAGACTGTCGTCGGTGCTCGCGTAGAACGTTGTTGAGCTGCTCCTTCATTTGCAGGAGACCTTGATCAATGACTCGTGAGACTTCGTCTTTTCTATCGTGGTCGGGTTCTTCTTCTGACTGTGGAACAGATTCCATGGTTTCCAGACGCTTAGCGATCTCTCGGCCCATACCGAGGACCTCGCCGCGGAGTTCACGCACCAGTGCCTTCACCTCAGCCGTAAGGCCACCACCTTGCGCAACACTGTCTTTGACGGAGCGAATGATCTTGAGAAGGTCGTCGTTCAACAGCTCGGCGCCTCGGCTGCCTGGGGCAGACGAGCGACGGCTGTCGCCACTTTGGATGAGGTGCTCCATGCGCTGGGTCATAGAACCGCGGGGAAGATCGAGCTCCATGCCGCTGGAGCTCGTTGGCCGGGTGTTATTTGCCGCCGACTGTACAAGTGCACTTTGGTTTTGGCTTCGAACATATTGTGCCAACTCATCAACCTTGGTCGAGGTCGCCAGACCCGACAGTTTCTGCGAGAGCTGTACAAGCAAGCTGACCAGAGACTCCTCGCCATCGGCTGTGCCAAGACCGTGAAGAATCCTTTCCAGAAGAATGACGGAGGCAGAGGCCTCACCTCCGCTAAGTGATGGGGTGCTAACCGATCCCCTGTCAATAGACTCGGCGAAGCTCTTCGGGGACGGTATTCTGGGGAGATTGATCGATCGGGTTTGAGGAGAGGTAGGATGGGGTTTGTCGAGCAGGAGATTATTAAGTGAGGAAATTGAGAAGCGGCTGGTTTGGTCATCGACGCGGCCGACCAATTCTCGTATACTTTTGCGGATGTCCTCATCTCTAGTTGTGGTGGCTTCTTTGAGACTTAGAAGGTCCGTGGCATTGTCTCTGCTTCGCCGAGTCAGAGCAGACATTTCCTTCTGCAGGGCGCTGGCGATGTTTGTCAGGCTGGCGAGCTGCGATGCCAGTCCTGCTAGAGAACTTTGCGACTTTTCTGGCGACGGAGATCGGTTTGTAACATTGACCAAGGGCTCACCCTCCTTCAGAGAAGATTGCGACGACATACTTTGTAGTGCGAGCATGGTAGACGAGGGGGGCGGTGTGTTTTCGCCCAGAATGCTCTGGGTTGCCCGACGCCGAGGCGCAGGTCGAACAATCGGTGTCAGACTGGGGCCCGGAGCCGGTGGTGCTGAGGAGGCCACAGACTCGGTAGGTGTGCATGGACGGCTCGAGCCCTGCTCAATCATCCAACTAAGATCGCGTACGCTGGCGGGCTGCAGAGACTGCATACGCCGATGAGATCCGCTTTTGACGAGGGCTCTCTCCGGCGAGCCGTCTAGGCGCCGACTGGAGCTGTGGTTATTGGCGCTTTCGCGGGCTCGCTCGTTGAGGGCAGCATGAGCGGACTGGATAGCGCTCGAGGTGCCAGTTCGCGAGGTGAGTTTGGGAGATTGAGGGTTGAGCGGCAGAGGGGGCGGCGCGCGCTCGGGGTCAGAGCTGTCCCACCTGCTATTGTGTTAGATTCTCGGACAGGCAATAATGTTGAGCTGCTCGAAAGTGTGGTGCATTGCTGTAATGCAGCAAACACACCGCAGGTTTCACAGGCACCGGGAACAGTATAAGGCACGTACATGGGAACAAGGGCTCGCGACCGGTGGTCAACACTAGCAGAATGTTGATGCCTCGCGTACCTCTCCGCCTCGCGTGAGGCTTCAGACTCTGTATGGGGCATGATGGTGGTGGTTGGAATGCAGCGCGGATGGCAAGAATGCGGACGCCGCCCGCATCCACAACAAGAAACAGTTGCAAATGACGTCGCGGGGACGCGGCGGAGCAATAAATAAGAGGCGCTATGAGGAGCAAAAAATGCTCACGAGATCGATTAAAATCAGAAAGGTGTAGCAATGAATTAAGAGATCCGTTCAGCAGTAGTGTAGCTCAATCGTGATGGTCTGGTCTTGTGTTGAGGGGAGTAGATATCGGCGATTTGTTTATGGCCAGGTCATCGTTGCTCGGCAACCAACACCGTGTCGTTGGGCACCGCTGCAGCACGCAGCGGCCAACGGAGAGCCGCTTGTCGATCCTAGTTAGCGACAAATAATAACAAAGGCTTGCATGCACTGGTTCAAAGAAAAGAAAAATTTGGTAAATCGATTAAACGCCGCTTTTTATTCTACAGAGCTGAGTGCTTTCTATATGCCGCGCGTGTCTACATTTGCCGCATCTTCAATAAGAAATCCGAGCTGTGACCCAACTAAACATCGTGTCTAGATGCTTTCATATACTCCTAAATGATAAAACGCCTCCTGAACTTTTGTGTTGCAGAGTCGATCAAGGGTATTACTTTCGGAACATGACATCGAAGGCCGGAATCAAGGTCTGAGCTAGCCAGAAGGAGAAGACCAGCTTGGGGCCAGTCATGAGGAGCTGCAGCGCAATAGATTAGTGTATGTCCTAAGATGAACATTGCGGGGCGCAGTCCCGTCGTACCTTGGGCACAAGACCCTTGAAGAAGCTGGAAAAACCTTCGTTGCGGGCCATATTGGACAGAATGCGGAAACCGCTCTCGGGGTTCTCAAAGTTGCGGTTTTGAATACGAGTTTTGATAACATCGAGAGGAGCGGAAACGACGAGAGAGGCAGAGGCACCAGCAATGGATGCCACGAAGTTCTGGAACCAAGTGGCCTTGTTGTAGTCGGACAGGTGGAAGAGATACTCCTTGGCAAAGGCAGAACCACCGAACAGCTAAATTCATATGTGAGCAACTGACAGAGAAAGGCGCAGTTCGGGGAAACCATACGGCAAAAGAACCAGGGGCATTTCTGGCAGCAGTCCAGCCCCAACCACGGTACAATCCGAAACCTTCGTCACCAATAATTCTTAGGACACCGCGACCACGGAAAGCCTCGGGGTTGGTCTGGCGCTTGATCTTGAGAACATCGAGGGGCAGAAGGACGATTTCACCGATACCGATCAAGCTATCGAAATTGTACATTAGCTTTTGCCGGGCCAATCTGCAAGTGCAGGGAATTGTTGGTATCAGCCTTACCTGCCAGCAGTAGAATGCATGATGGCCTTGCCAGTCTTCTTGCCAAACGTATTCTCAAAGTCCTTGCCGTAGTGCACGCTGAGCCAGTCACGGGCGACAGGCTGACCTCCATACTTGTATATGCGCTGAAGGACCTTGTAGCCGGCAGCGTAGCCAAGACCGGGGAAGAGGGAAAAAAACTTGCGACCGATAGGCGCCGAAGCCTTGTCCTTGAAAATGACCTTGTTGAACTCGCTAACATTGGCAATCTATTTGGAGGAAAATAGTTAGTGAACCAATAATCAAGACAATGGAGCGGTTCAATGAAAGCGCGCCAGTTGG
Organism: Beauveria brongniartii; assembly: GCA_030782485.1. Classification (NCBI taxonomy): domain Eukaryota; kingdom Fungi; phylum Ascomycota; class Sordariomycetes; order Hypocreales; family Cordycipitaceae; genus Beauveria; species Beauveria brongniartii. Next base: position 63,809 of record JARJPP010000348.1, read on the forward strand.
AGGCGGTGCCATGGAGCGCAGGCGTACCTTGGTCTGGTTGCTCATGAGTCGCTTGGCAATGGTATCGACCTGGACAGAGTTTTAGTCAGTAATAGAGATTCGCACGCATGGCAAGTCGGCTTGAGGCAAACGCACGGGGTGGAAAACGGCGAGCTCGGCGATACCAGCAGAACCTGCGATCCTCGGTCAGCGAACATGTCGTTGTGCGACTGCGGAATAAAACGGCCAGACGTTTGCAGCGCGGGCACGCGCAAACCCAGCGATGAACAAGGGCACTGTACCGGAACCAAGCACACGGGCGAGGCCCGACTCCTTCTCATTTGCGCCAGCTGGAGGGGACATTTTGGAGCGAGCAATTCGGATATGAGACTGTGGTCGGTCGTAACTTGCTGGAGGACGTCGCAAATGCTCCTGGTTTTTTTAGAGAGTGAGCAAGGGGAAAAAAAGATGGGGCCGGCAGAGAAAGCTGGAGCGGGACGGCCAGGTCAGGTCAGGTCCGATGCCGACAGCGGACTGCTAGCGGCTAGGTAGGTACCAGCCTAGATCTCACACTGAATGCACTACTGATACTCAGCTCACGGGGATGAGGCATCTAATAGACCTGTATTTAGCCAATACCTCTTCCGGCTTGGCTGTCTGGGTTTCTTATAAAGCCTGGCAATAAATGCACTCATTTGCGTCCGGTTTGCACATGTTCGGCTGTTCATTCTGGTTTTATTAGTGGCTGCAGGCCTGCAGGCTACCCGCCGAGAACGCTCCATAAAAACCGTCTTATCGCGCACTCCACCCACTGATTTTTGACATTTCATGCAGTGCCCATGACATTCAGTACCCTATCACCTATTTGCCTACGTACTACATAAACTGTACCATATTTACGACACAGTCGCAGCTCACATTTAATTATTTCTAGACCTGTGAGTTTGTGGCCTCTAGTAGCTCGGCAGGTGCTCCGCCGTACCAGCCGCAGCGACTGAACTCGGGATCACAATTTCCAGGATCAGTCAACTCCGCAAAAGCAAAGCCACAAAGGACAGTCAAAGGCAAACTATAACTAACAGACAGCTATTTATCATCGCAGACAGACTCTCTCATGTCGGACCTCTTCCACTTTGCTCCATATCCCTGCGACGTTCTATTATTATAAGCCCGGCTGATAAAACACCATCCTACCAGTACTTCTCGCCGCCACCTATCAACTTTGTAGCTTTTCGCTAACTATTTAGCAGCCGGACCGCTCCTAGACATGTGGTGTGCCGCGCGATTTCGTAAATGCCAACCATGGCAGCCTTGACGTCGTTGACATCCTCCGCGTACTCGCGCCAATCTTCAAATTCGAGAATGCAGAACTTGTCTACTTGTTTGTTTTCTCGTGCGATAAGCCGCCCTATCTCGATGAGCTCAACTGGCGACGTGACTTGCGCAGGGTCATATTTCATGTGCACATCAAATTGACTTCATTGAGTTAGCAAGTGCTTAGACCAAAATGCTTTGTTTGTCGCATCTGTACAGCCAAATGTTATGCTCCTATCCCTCAGTAGTCCCTGAAAATGGCAACCATCTCGTCCAAACGCATGACCTGTCCAAGAAGCTTTTCTTGCACCTTTAGATGCTTGTTGTACTTGTCATAATGTTCCGATGTCATCACTTCCTCTTCCTTGCCCTGTACATCCTTCCGCTCCACAAATGAGAGGATATTTCGTTCCCTATGCCGCTCGACCTGCATCGTCTGTAAACATCTCACCATGGCCTTGTATATGTCATCAAGAGCCTGCGATTCCGTTCTTTCTCTGTCAAAGAACCAGAAGAACAGTGTTCGGTTAGCCATGCGACTATTGTCCTTTGGTACCTCCTGCACGTCGACAAGACCAGCCATTTGCATGGCAATCATCTTGAGTTGGACGTCCGACTTCTTCATGAGCGCAGCCGACGGCAGCATTTTCTCATCGAGTTTGCCCTTGTCTCGCAGGATGCGCGTCAGTCGTAGACCATGTCGCCCAAAGGATTGTTCAATGTACGCATCGAGCTCTGTTTCCTTGAGCCGATTGAGAACCTTGGAGAAGTCAACAGTCCACTGCCCACGCCCCTGAACACCACAGTGTCTCACAAATCGATGCTTGCTTTCTGCTAGCAGAAACAAGTGCTGGCGCAAAAGTTCAATGCGGTTATTTTTCGACGTTCCGTCATCCTCGAATTTTACTTTTGGCTTGCCATTTCCATTCGTGTGAGCCACGCCATTCTCTTGATCCTCGTCTGATCCAAAGCCGTTATCCATGTCGAAATCCAAACTTCTGGCGGCAGCCGAGGGCCTCCGTACAGGAATTTCGCTATCGGAAGCGTCCGACTCACTATCGGAATCTTGCGTTTCTGGCCTGATCTTCTCTGCGCTCTGATGATCGATCTTATCTTTCGGAGCTTTGCCAATACCGCCTTGGACGTCGACAGTTTCGTCCAAGTGATTGTAAATTTCCAAGGTAGTGACCGTTAGTTTGTGACCAGGCGTCTCTTCTTCAAGTAGCGGGTCCGCTCGACATCTTGAGATGTCGACAGACAAGAGATCGAGAAGCGTTCGATAAACCGATCCTGTAACTTCGCCGAGCATATCCGCTGCGAATGTCGCCAATCGATTATTGCGCAGTTCAACCAGACACTTCTCGTGATTAATTCTGACGACAATATTGGGGTTCAGAGAGGGTGCGTCAAACTCATCATCCAACTGATGTCCTCTGCCATTTTGAAGCTTCCGTCTTTTACCAGATGCGCCCCTCGTAATGTCCAGCTGACGTTTTAAACTCATGCCCTGCTCTTTGAATGTACGGTATTTTGACCGGATTTGCCCATATTGCTCCGCTGTAATTTTGCTCGTCTTCTCACCGGGGCCTGTTCGCGTCACGTCTTGTTCGATCTCGCGATGCACGTCGCGCGGGTTGCGGAAGCTGTCGGCGCGCATAGTCTCAACTATTTCGGCTTGAATGAGTCTCCCCAGAACCGCATTCAGATGCGACTCCGACTCAATCAGCCCAGACGCCATCTCTGCGGATCCATTGGTGTGGCCATTTGTTTTTGACGTTCTGCCTTTAAATGCCTGCGTCAAGTCCGCGATGCGGGCGAATCCAAGCTGCAGAAGCGTTTGGACCAGATCGCGCTCCGCAGTGCCATACTGACTTTCTATAGCCTCTAATATCTTTCCCGATCGAACAAGACTGTAGCAGGCATCTGAGTTGGCTTCGTAGCTCGTTCCTCTGCTGTCAGAGTCGGTGTGGTGAAAAAGAAGGTTTTGCTGCACCAAGATGCTCAAGCCATTTCGGAGGAATCTTGGAGGGAGGGACGTGTGCTGGGCGAGCTGTGCGATCGTGGATCGGCCTTTGGTGAGAAGTGTGGCAAGAATACGCTGTTGCGACAAAGCACGTGTTAGCAGAGTGTCTGCATGACCCTGTCACTGCAGAAAGGGCGAGAGAGGCCTACCGAGGGGAGCTCGCCGTAGAGGTCGTTCACGAGGAGAGCACAGAGCTCAGCTGCATGCTTTGTCTAAAAGTCGATTAGCTTCGCTGCGTCAGTAGCACTGGCAGTCGAAGTAGACTAACAACAAGCATTGCGATCGCTCCTAGAGATCCTCTCACTATCTCTAGAGCTCACCAATGGCTACCTTGAAGTCATTGAAGTATGTGTGCAACGAGACGCCGAAATGTCTGAGCGAAGACCACGGCAGAAATATGAAAATGCAGGTGGGCTTCGAGAGTTTGGAGGCGCTTGTCAAAGTTCTGACTCTCATGGGAATTTTTTCTGCCAGTCTGCTTGGGCTAAGAATCCCACCGCAGAGAGGTGGACCCGGTATCTGATTGGTAGAGGCTGATAGGCGCTATAGCTCAGCGGTACCTGGACGGTACTTGGGTACCTTAGTACCTACCTAGCAGTGTGATGGTGACGAGAGAATTACGCTACGGCGCTGCAGCAAGCTTTGGCGGCTTGCCCAGCAAACCAGGCCCAGTTCAAGCAGTGGCTTAGGCTGCGGAATAATAGCCATCACGTGATTGGCCGGATTCCCGTGTCCGAAAATTAGACGGGAGCAGTTCGACGAGGCACTTCTTTTTGGTGCTCAATTGCTCCCCGACGACGGCTCAAGGTTCGATCAATTGCCTACGCCACGATACCCGAATATGATTTCGCGATCGTTTCTCGCGAGAAACGCGCAGCAGGCCGCCCGCAAGTCCTGCAGCGTGCGCCCGACCCAGCAGCGAGGCTTCGCCGCCGCCGCATCAGCTGGTGCCTTTGAAACCACTGATGCCAATGGCCTCAAGGTAGCTTCTAGGGAGACTCACGGTCCTACCACCAAGCTTGCCATTGTTGCCAAGGCCGGTACCCGTTATCAACCTCTTCCTGGCCTGACTGTTGGTCTCGAGGAGTTTGCCTTCAAAGTGCGTTGCCTTGTCAGCAGTTCCCAGCCTCATGCGCATTCTAACCGAGTCCCAAAAGAACACCCAAAAACGATCTGGCCTGCGCATCTACCGCGAATCCGAGCTTCTTGGTGGTCAATTGACTGCCAGCCACACTCGTGAGGCCCTTGTTATCGGCGCTAGCTTCCTCAAGGACGACCTCCCCTTCTTCGCTGAGCTCCTTGCCGAGGTTGTCACCCAGACCAAATATACCAGTAAGATGACAAGATCATGTGCCATCAGCAGCAGGGAACTGATATCAGTCGCTAGCCCACGAGTTCCACGAGGATGTTGAGCGCGTCCTGCACCTTCGCCAGGCTATTAACAGCTCCAATGTTCCCGCTATTGCCCTCGACAACGCCCACGCTGTCGCTTTTCACACCGGTCTTGGAGCTCCTCTCACTCCCTACTCAGCTGTTCCCGCCCAAAAGTACCTGAACGAGGAACACGTTGCCAGCTACGCCGACGCTGTCTACACTAAGCCCAACATTGCCATCGTCGCTGAGGGAGCCAACACCGAGGCTTTGTCCCGCTGGGTCAGCCAGTTCTTCAAGGACGTCCCTGCCTCTTCCCAGAGCGGCCAGTCTCTCAAGGCTGAGGCCACCAAGTACTTTGGCGGAGAGCAGCGTATCGCCAATCCTGCCGGAAATTCCATGGTCATTGCTTTCCCTGGCTCCGACATCAACGCTTCTAAGCCCGAGATTGCGGTCCTGGCCTCGCTCCTCGGCAACCAACCCTCCATCAAGTGGTCCCCCGGCTTCAGCCTGCTTTCCAAGGCCGCTGCCGCCACACCCGGTCTATCCGCCTCTGCTTCCAGCCTCGCGTACTCTGATGCTGGCCTGCTGGCCGTCCAACTTACTGGCGCTGCCGCTTCTGTTCGCAAGGGCGCTGAGGATGCCGTTAAGGCTCTCAAAGCCATTGCTCAGGGCTCCGTCAGCAAGGACGATGTCAGCAAGGCCGTTGCCAACGCGAAGTTCAATGCGCTTGACAAGGCTCAACTCCGCGACTCCAGCATCCTGCTGGCTGGTAACGGCATCATCAGCAACGGCAAGCCTCTGGATATTGCCAGTATTGGCCAATCTTTCGATGCCGTGAACGCCGATAAGCTGAAGACTGTAAGTTTCAACCACCACCAAGCGACATGAAAAGCAGTTACTAACTTTGTGACAGGCTGCCAAGGCTCTACTTGACGGCAAGGCCACCGTCTCCACCGTCGGCGACCTGTTCGTCCTTCCCTACGCTGAGGAGATTGGCCTTCGGGTATAGATGGGCTCAAAAAAACACACAAATCATGTACAATTAGTCAGGACGGACTAGACGCGGAGGAGACGTTGTCTTATTGTCAATAACTGTAGTAGAAAGAATTCTCATTTGTTCTTGCAGCTTTGCTTGCATCAGATACGTTGCGTCTGGAGCTCTTTGTGAGTTGTGATCTATGTTGAACATTTTTTTTCCTGCTTCGCAGCTAGCCCACGAGATCTCTTCATTGACATAAAAAGTTACGAGAGGCAACCTACAACATCCGAGCGGCCGCAACCACACAAATAAACGAGCCTCAAGACTAGAATCCTCAAGATTTCGTCTCGTGGGCGCTGCAGCTGGGCGGACGGCCGCATGTGAAGCTCAAGAGAAGCTGCCTCCATTTCGCGGGAGATCAAGAGCCACTTAAATCTGTATTGAGAAGCTTTTCGCCTCGACACAGACACAGTATGGTGTCGTGTGTCGTCCCACAAGGCAGTTTTGGGTGGTTTTGGAAGCTTCTGCCCACGACGGATGTGAAAGGTACCTTGAGCTACCTTGGAAATCAAACGGCTTAGGAGCGCGGCAAGGAACCCGCACTGTATTTGTGCTCTGCTGCTGGGGCAGTTGAAGATATTTGGCGCGATTTCTAGCGTGCTACAAAGCACCCGCTAACTGTGCACAAGGAAGTACACACTGTACTCGCACGATGCTCCCGAGCCCTCCCGTAGTAGATTTCAGGTATTCGAATCCAGTTGTCTGGGCTAGATTGTGGACACGACCAGGCCCTTTTCCCACTAGTCAGGCAAGAGCGACAGGGTATTGGAAAACAAAGCCTCATCTACCATCTCCACAGCGAGGCTTCAATCCCTTTCTCGCCTGCAAACCATCTCTCCATGCCCGCTGCGCCTGTTCAGAGGCAATCCTAGCGGCGACGAGCTGGGTGAACAAGGTGTGACGAGAATCCTCCTGTTTGGCATTCCTAAGTTGCCCCTCCCGGTAAGCAGCCGCCCGCAGCACATGCCTTTGTCGCCCGGCACCTTGGCTCTCTATTTTGTTTGCAACAGGTGCCCGATCAAGCCCCTGAGTGCTTCATCGCCCTTCCCCAATTCAGCTGTTACGCGCAACACTCAAACATGAACTAATCACTCAATCGAGCAGGCTAAGTGGAATATACAACTTGGTATTCTCCCTGCCTCTCGGCTCACCGACGATACCGATCTATCCCACCCCTCGAGGATCCAACCCGAGCTTCCTGCACACGCTGATAGGTTTGTCTTGCGCATTTCCTCTACACATGATTCCAAACTGCTTGCCTGTTCTCTTCATCTGCCGAGCAGGATACTGTAGGCTTAACTAATGCATCACACGACGCTGGAAGCAGATATTCACTCTGTGCATTTGTGGAGGCTTGCTACCAAATCTAGATTGAGTGGCTAACCTGGGCTCACACAACTAGGAAAATTCCGCATCGCGGTTTTGTTGGGAAATCAAACTTGTCCTATCCGCAGATTTGAGGCCATCGGCTCAATCCAGCACAGACTGAACGATGCCACCAAAGAAGGACGCTGTCTCTTCTGGCGGCAAAGGTGAAGGCCGTGGACAGAATGGTATGTATGATTTGCTCCCAAGTGCCAAATTTTACTAACAGTGCACCCGCAGGCAATCGACCTGGCTTCCGAACCGACACGGCCATCTCAAACAGGGGCGCAGCCGGTGAACGAGTCCTCCAGCCCTGGGTTCCGGATGCCAGTGATGGCCTTGACGCCAGTCTAGAAGGATCAACGAGCAGTGGTGCTTGGGATCAATTCGCGGCAAACGAGCGACTCTTCGGGGTCAAAACTGACTACGACGAAAACATCTACACAACGTCTATCAATAAGAGTCATCCGCAATACCGCGAAAGAATAGCTGCAGCCGACAGGAAAGCGCGTGAGATCGAGCGAAGTGCTCCCACTACTGCACATGTAGCGGAAGAGCGAGTGATGGACTACAATGGTTCTGGTGGTGGAGATGACAACGAGGAAGACAAGTATGTTGGTGTTGCGCCACCATACGCCTCCGTGTTATTAACTTTGCAATAGATACAGTGGCGTCCGCCGACAAGACTTTCCGCCTCTGGGTGGAGGGCGGGAGAACAGATATACACCTCCCGCCAAACGAGCCCCAGCCGCGCAGTCAAATGTTAAAGGCGCCCCGGTGGACCCTGCGATTATTTCTGCGCAGATAAAAGCACCTTATAAGAAGCCGGCACCTGCTGCTGCTGATCAGACTCATGGTCAACCACCCGATTCTGCAAAGAACGCAACCACCACCCGACAGCAGACACCCAAGACTGCAGATTCGCAGCCTACGCACGAGAAGTCCACAGAGGCCAAAGTTTCGCAGTCTCAGGATTTCAAGTCATCAGACACAAGGGTTACAGAGAACCCTTCAACAATCGCAAACACTACCCCTATCGGCACCAAGGTCGGACCAGGCGCAGTTGACAAGGCCACAGTTAGTGCCACGTTGACTGTTGAGCGTGACGTACTGAACTCGTTCAAGACTTTTGCTACTCAGCAGAGAATCAACGCTGAGAAAGTTCGAAACAGCAAGGCCAAGGCTGATAAAGAGGTCAAGCTCACTGAGTTGCGAAAATTCGCCACAAGTTTCAAGCTTTCAACACCCGTTCCAAACGACTTGGTGTCTATCATCGCGAAAGATCCGGTGAAGCAAAAGGAAATCCAGGCTCGAGCAATTAGGAACGCTGAAGAAGTCGCAGCAAAATCCAAAGCGGACTCTTCTTCCAAGAGTTCACCAGCCAGTGGTAAAGGTACTCCTCCTAAAGCCAGTGATCCAGGTACTACCATGCCTCCTTCTGTCGACCCACGAAACTCTCGCGCCCCAGCCGGACCGCACGGGGCTTCACCAGCTGGCGCGCCGAACCGGCACACCGGACCTCGCCAGCCATACCCTCAGCAGTATCATGGTCAGGGATATAGGAATAACCGCGGCGGGCTGCATAACATGCCCCCTCAGCAAACTGGCAGCCTGGCTCAGCGGCTGCGCAACGTCGAGCAGCAAAAGTTTTCGCAGCCGCCCACAGCCCAGCAGCCACCACCTAGTCAGGACGCACGCGCGCCACCCACTGGACCTTCTGGCGCAAATGACTCCAACTTTAGCCGTCGGCACAGCGCTCTGCCTGGGCACATGGGTGTGAAGTTGAACCCTAACAGCCATGAGTTTCGGCCAAGTCCATTTGCTCCCTCTTTCAACCCCAACAACCATGCCAGTGCAGGCTCGAGCCCTCGCTCTGCTGTCAATAACGTTCCTGACGCGAACCCTGCTGCTGCTGTTCACGGGCAGCTCATCCGACGCAAGACCAAAGCTGTCGATGTTAACAAGTGTTCGATCCTTTCTCACATCAAAACCGTTGCTCCTCCCCCGGGCCGCAAGTGGGACGACAATGGCGGTCTGCGACCTGCTTACGATACTCTTCCTACCTGGCGACAGCTTCGGGATGACGAGAAAGCCGATTCGACGATGCATCTCACGTATAAGGAATACTTTGAACGAAGCCCTTTCTCTGGGCCTGCAATGGCAACGCCGAATCCTCCACACGCTCTCCCCCACATGGCACATCAACACCAACTGCCCTTTCATCTTCAACATGGCTCGCTCCACACAGGCCAGCGCCAGTCGCCCGCCATGCCACCTATGCAGATGCATACACCTCATCACGGCCCTGGCCCTCACAGCCAATATGGAAATGACGATCACCGCATGATGCACTCCAACTCTCAGCAGTCGTTTGCATCACCTCGCATGGCACAAATGCCAATGGCCTACAACTCACCCAATCAGATAGCGTACAACCAGCCGGTGTATATGGGTGGAGGTGCCCCCCAGATGGGACAGTACCGAAGCTTCTCCAACAGCCATCATCCTCACTACGCACCACCCCAGGCACATATGGTGATGCCGCAACACTTTATGCCTGCGCCTCAGGGAATGGTTGGCGGCCCCCAGATGATGTATCCAGGTGCACATGGACAGTTTATGTCTCCAGGTGGCCCGCAGCAGCCAGGCCCTGGGGCAAATGGATATCCCAGCCCGGGAAGGCCTTCAGCCCCTGCCATGGTTCACCAAGGATCGCAGCAGGGGCAGCCGATGTATGGCATGAGCCCCAGTGTGCAGTATAACCAGCCTGCCTACGGACAAGTACAGGGTGGCGCGCCAAGCCAGTGAGAGCGTGGGCAACAAATGATGATATGACCTATCAGCGAAGCGGGCTGCGACGCGCGGATACACTACTGCAATTGCACGAGCTGGGCCGAGCCCCCATCAAGCATCCACAGCTGTAACGAATGGAGCAGCACATATGCTTACGATGGGAAGAGCCGCCCTATCAGTGCGCCACAGCAGCAGCTATATGCAAGGCACAGCAGGGAATTACTTCTTAGAGCTGCGTATCCAGCGCAAAAAGCGGAGTTGCTACCAAGCCTGAGGCAAGAGATGGGCCTGGCTGGGTTGGCCTAACGTTTGGGGATTTTCTTTGTTTTTTTTTTCTTTTTTGCTTTACATGAAACACAGCATCACATCCATTAAAATCTTTTTGCATGAGATGGGAGATGATACAACCTCGAGTGCAGAGTCAAGGCCAGATTTGGATAGCCAGAGCTAGTCAAGATGGCAGGCAGTGCAGAGAGGCGGTTCGAATGCAGGTATGCCGCAGTGAAAATCTGGGGCAGAGCACTGAAGACATGCCCAGTGTCGTGGGCAAGATGGCGATGAAAGTGTATCCATACAACTGGCGCAGTTGAAGGAGACGAAGGTTCTCTGGGCAAGAACAGGTTGCACGGCCTGTTGGACAAGGTGAAGGTCATGGACGACAGCAATGCATGGTCGAGACGTTTTTAATTTGTTCCAATGGGGAGACGTGAAGGGGCGTTGTCGGCGCAAGGCGAAGGGGAAGAGCGGCAGATGTAGATAGGGTTTAGCAGGCAGAAGCAGATAGGAGAATTAAAAGAAGGCATGAAAAGCAACAGGGAGCCGATTCCACAGGTGACGAAGAGCGATGAAGGTAGGATGGGGCCAGTTAAGCCAAACCGTAGTGGCAGGAAGTCTTTGAGTGGCTATGGAAATCATTCTCAAAGGAAGAAGAAGAAGAAGAAGAAGAAGAAGAATGACTGGTCAAGACAAGATTGGGTGGGGGGTTGGGCCGGAAGGGATGGCGCTTGAGGGCAACTGATGCCAACTGATGGGATGAAGGTTGAAGGTTGAAGGTTGACGAAAGAGGAAGACCGACAAAGGCAGGGAGCAAGCATGTTGTCAGATACGAAGTATTTAGAAACCAGGACAAGCATGAATTAGCAGGAATGGGCTTGCGTGAGGGCACAAATCAGGGGTGGCGGAGAAGAGTGCCACCCCGGAAGTATATTAGCACGTATTGGTTGTGTTGAACACATATATGGACAGGCCTAGGCGAGTGGATGAGAGCGGCCCGTTGGAACTACCCACATTGACGAAGTGGGCGCAAACTGTCAAAACAGGCCGTTTTTACTTATTTTTTCATGGACCGCTGGCGGTGTTGTATCAGGAGACGGATGTAAATGAACCAGGGGGCGGCGCACCGGTGAATGACAGGGCGGGAAGGGCCAGCCGCCCCAGCTGAGTGCAGGGACAGGGCGTTCGCGATGGCATGGCGGACGCAACATTGGGATGTCTAAAGGGCAAGGCAAAATGGCTGTGTAGAGAGCGGTGTAATTAAGTGGTGGGCGTGGCTCCCTCTGATGGAAGGCATCATGAGTTGTTGGCATGCGCATCGCCACAAATGCAGCGACTTTGTCGTTGGGTTGATGGTAAGTGGTGGTGGCTTGTGTTGTGTAAGCATTTGCTAGGCAAGCAGTGGCTAGGTTGCTGTTTCTTTCTAATTGCTTCATGACTGACTCTATAATCTGTATTTGTGCTTCGAATCCTTTTCGGGCCCTCGGCTAAGCGGTGATGGCCTGTGTTGCTATAAACATTAGCTAAGCAAGCAGTGGCTGAGTTGTTTTCTTCTTTTTATTTCTTCATGACCAACTCTATTTTTGTGCTTGAGAATCGCTTTTGCGCCCTCGGTTAGACGGTGATGTGCATTCAGGTTTGGAGGGAGGGAAACCGAAACAGGGGGGGGTGACGACGTTGTCGACATTGATGGTTTCAAAAGTCCAGGATAATGTCAAGCGGTCCTACTTCGCCGAGTGTTTCGGCCGGGTGGCCAACAGGCGGGGCGGGAAGGGTGAAGGAATTGAGACACCGTGATTGGTCCAGCTGGGCGCTTGCGGTCGGGCAAACGTCGGCAAACAGGGCCGTCGATCCAGTCATTCGTGTTTCTGCTGCATTGTAACGTGACCATTGTGTCGTAACGTGCCTGTTTGATTTTTCCCTCCCTAATTGGTCCTTTTTTTTGGCCCTTTTTATTTCTACATGTTTGAGATTGAATTTACGTCTGTTGTTATATAGTCGTCATTGCTATCATACTACCTCGGCTTATCGGTTTGAATAGCTGCAGCTAACCGCTGGCGTCAAAAGAACCTTTGTAGCTGCAGGCCACTCACAAGTCGTGATGCACAGCCTGCTGCGAGGGACAGAAACGTGTTTCGCGGCAGGGGGCGCACGTGTTGGGGGTCGACGTGTAACAGTATAGACTCGGGATCACGCTGTGATGGAATGCCATTGGAAGATAGTGAACGTGGTACTCAAGGAGAGCGGTGCACGCAATTGGAACCAGTGTAACCGCAGCACAAAGTTGTTGTTTTTCTTTCAACTCGTTTGGTATGACTCGTCCATTCTGACTGGTCTATGCAGATGTTGAATCCAAGGTATGGGTTTTCTTGAGGGACAATACTTAACCCGAAGCCACAGGACCCGTCGACTCGTAATTTCCATTTCATCTAGACTACGCCCAGCCATTCACCAGAACGGGTTATTCTCCGATAATAATTCTCCTTGGCAGCATGTCAGCCAATGTTGTTGGTAATGCAGAGGGGGGGGGAAGGGGCCCCCGGGCAGCTGGAGGGAGGGCCAAGTTCCAAGCTATTGGTGTGCATACCTGGTGGTGGTGGAGGAGAACTAGCCAAACATAATGAGTTGAGGCTCTCAGGGGACGGTGCTGTGCGAATGACGTGCATCAGATATACTGAGATGCACGTCGCCATCGGACTCGGTCCGCGCCTACTCAGCAAATTACATATGGGGAAGGTCCTGAATTTGGCCAAAAGCAAAAATGAAGTGTTCAACAAGGGCTTGGAAATAAAGAATTTCAATAGTTCCGCGCAGGCGAGACGAAACCCCCACAGGCTAATCTATCCCAAGTACAGCAGACCAGGTACATGGGTGCAGACAACCGCCCTTTGCACTGGAACGGCGACCAAAATTCAAGAGCAGAAGGAGCAAACCTCCGGCTACCACAAAGAATGCCAGTTGCCAATGAACAATAGGAGGCCGGAGAAAAAAAAAGAGTTTCCCCTGCTTCGAGGTGCCCCTCGGCCCTGTAACAGCAAAATGCCACACCACCATGATGTTCCCCTCACCCCTGGGCGCCTATCAGCCAACCATTCTTGGCCCATTGCCATACTCTCGTGACGGGCAACACTTACAAAAGGCTCATCATGGCCCGTCACTTGGCCTTCACTTTTTTTGTTTGAAGCAGGCACACTCACTCACTCTCCTTTTTTTTCAAACTTACATTCTCTCCAGTTCACTCCTTTTTAACTTTCTGCCGATCCGGAATTCGACAAGTTCAAAACTGAGCGCCTAGTCTCACAAGTTTTGACAGCTTTTCTGTTACGCAAAAACATTCATTCACTCACACCACTTTCTGGAGCTGTGCTCCAAACGTCATACCCTCCTTTTCGCTAAAGAGCTCTTTTGCTTCCTGTGGTTCAAGTTTGCTCCTACTCTTCTGTGCGTTTTGACTCGTCTTGTTCCGCTTCGTGCAAGCCGACTTACACGCCAGGCAGGCACCCTCGTTCTCTTTTGACAAGAGATCATACATCACGAACACGTTCATTTTTCTGCCCCGATATCGACTATCCGATCCCGCTTCTTCCTTCTTCCCGCTACAAGCAAATCACCCAAACCGTTTCAAGATGCAAATCGTCGCTTCCCTCGCCGCAGTCCTGGGCATGGCCGCCTTTGCCCAGGCGCACATGGCCTTGACCTACCCGCCGCCCATGCGCTCCCCCAAGAACAAGCACACCACCAATATTGACTACGATATGACGTCGCCCCTCAACTCCGACGGTAGCAACTTCCCGTGCCGCGGAACGCTGAACCTCATCGGCACCCCCCAGGGCGCCGCCGTCGACGACTGGGCCGCCGGCTCCAGCCAGACTCTCTCCATTGACGGCAGCGCCTGGCACTCGGGCGGCAGCTGCCAGGCCTCGCTCTCCTACGACAAGGGCCAAACCTGGACCGTGATTCACTCGTGGCTCGGGTCCTGCCCGACCGGCCCCAGCGCTACCTCGTACAACTTCAAGGTGCCGTCTGACGCCCCCGCCGGTGAGGCAATCTTCGCCTGGTCTTGGTTCAACCAGGTCGGCAACCGCGAAATGTACATGAACTGCGCCGTCATCAACATCAAGGCCAACAAGTCCAAGAAGCGCCGCGGTATCCCCATGAGCCAGCGCCCCGCCATGTTCGTTGCCAACGTCGACAACGGCTGCAGCACGACCGAGGGCGTCGACCTCGAGCTTCCCAACCCTGGTGAGGACGTCACTCGCAAGGACTCCAAGTTTGGTCCCCCTGTCGGCAAGTGCGCCACTGGTAACCCGGGCCCCGGCCCCGCTCCCGGCCCCGCCCCCGAGAAGCCCTCGTCGTCTTCCGCCGCCGCCAACCCCACTCAGGTGCCCACGCCCACACAGCCCGGCGGCATCTTCGTCACCGTCAGCGACGCTTCCACCGCCACGTCGTCCGCAGCGAGCACGTCCATCGCCTCGCCCACCACCATCCAGATCTCGATCTCTACTCCCGCTGGTGCTCCTCCCGCTGGCACTCCCCCGGCTGGCACTCCTCCCGCTGCCGCTCCTCCCGCCGCCACCACCAGCTCTGCTCCTACCGCCGCTCCTACCTCCGGTGGTAACGGCGGCGCCTTCCCCGCCGGCGCTGCCTGCGACGACCTCGGCTCCTGGAACTGCATCGGCGGCAAGGAGTTCCAGCGCTGCGGCTCTGGCAACAGATGGTCCGTCGCGCAGCAGCTCGCCGCCGGCACCAGCTGCAAGCCTGGCGTCTCCAAGGTCATTAGCTTTGTCTAAGCCGCTGCATGAAACACGACTGGAGGGTTGAACCTCGGTAATGGGGACAGAAAAAGGAGGAACTTGAAAGAGACGACTTGAATGAAAACCCTCCCCCACATTTATTATTGTACCATTTTCGGGGCTCTTGCTACCAACACCATCTTCATTTCTTTTATTTGGCCAATGATAACTGACCTTGTTGCGTTGGATTTGGATTTGGATTTTCTTCTTTTACTATTCAGAAAAAATTTCATGTGTGTTCATATCGAACTTTTTTTTTTCTTGACATTGTTGGAATTGTTATGTTTGCCTTGTCCCTTCGGCACAAGACGAAGAGAACAGCGATATCTGGCTATATCAAGTTCTTGTTCCTCTTCGGACGCCTCTTGGGAAACAGAAACCAAGAATAATAGCCTTACCCTGGAGTGAGCTATTGATGCCTGTGTAGATAGATGTGCGAATAGATTACTGCTTTCAAAGCAACTTGTCTGAAGCCTGATGTATATTGTCGTGATCAATGTGTGGTGCCAGGCAGATGGCCAGCTATGACGTAGCAAAGTGGAATTTATACATGATTCTGGTGTTTTTTAAACGCTTGTTCGTCGGCTATGTTGAATGCATCAAAATCCATGCATTTGGTAGTTGGAGTAAACTCGCCGTGGCCAGAGGCAGCCCAAGTGTGGCTGGAAAAGGACTGCGCCTTAGGCTTTGGTAGCGTGGTAGCGGAACGCCTGGTTTCTCTAGTAAGCACTAAACAGAACGATAACCAGCCAGCCATCTTGTACGGATACGCAATCTCAGCAACTTCCCCAATTGGCCCTGTAACCACTGTAAATCATCACGGTGTAAATAGACCCTCCCTTGCACGACTCGCTGTTAAGGCAGGTACGCGCTCGCGTCCTTCGACCTACCTGTCCTTTTTTTTCCCCTCGAGTCACTTCATTCTTCTACTTATATTAGCTTTATTGCAGAAACAAAAACCATCAATTGTCAGTTCAGTCTACTTGGGCCGTCCTTCTCTACATCGACTCTTTTCACCTCCTCGTCCACCAAAACCAAAACCCCAGCGGTGCCGACGCCACCTTTTCCCCCTCCAAAGAGGGTACAATCGCGCGACCAACCTCTCCCACAGGCCGACAGTCACACCCTCCCTCCCTCCCCTCCCCCTCCACCTCGGTCTGCTTTTTGACTTTGCCCCCCTCTCGAAAACATTCCGCAACGAAAAAGCCTCGTCGCATCCAAATGACTGGGCCTGCATCGCCAAGCACAGAAGGTCCAACCTTTGCACCTCCTCAGTTGCCTCCCGGCTGGATCGCGCAGTGGGACTCAGCCAGTAAGAAATACTACTACGTCCAGCTCGCCACCGGCGTCTCTCAGTGGGAAATTCCTACCGAAGCCGCCAAAACCGGCAGCACGCCCGCGCAGCACGAAGATCACCCCTACGGCGTGCCCCCTCCTGAGATAATCACGCATCCCGACGGCTCGCAGACGGTCAAGCACGCGGACGGGCGCATGGAACCGATCATGGCCGATGGAAGCAGAGGTATGGGCGACGGTCCTTCGGGAGACCGTGGCTTTGGCGTAAGAACCCCCCTCTTCTTTCATGGCTCTTGGCTGTGGTCAATGTCCTTGCAGAATGTGCGCTAATTCAAAGGCTCCCCTCCTTTCTAGTCCATGGCGATGAACGCTCTTCTCGGCGGCAAACAAGGTGGTAGTAGTGGTGGTGGCAGCTCGTCCCTCGGAAACCTCGCAAACCAGTTTCTCGGCGGCGGTGGTGGTGGTGGCGGCAAGACCTCTTCTGGCCTCGGCGGTAAGCTCGTCGGCCAGCTTGCCTCGAACCTATTTTCACCCTCAGACAAGCCCGAGGCGCCATCCAACTATCACGGTGGCCAAACTCAGAACGCGTCAGGTACTCACCAGGGCGGCCTCGCTGGTGCCGTCATGGGTGGCGTGGCAAGCATGTTTGGCGGTCAGCAGGGCTCAGGTAACCAGGTACGTCGACTTTTCAATCATGGATAGAATTCAACAGCTGACCAGTATCGTTGCAGAACTTTGGCTACTCCAACACTGGCACTGGCGGCACCTATTCTTCCAGTAGCCCCGCGCCTACCTACAACCCGCCCGGTTCGAACCACAAGGTCCCCAGCTCCAACCATGGAAGCCAGACGACACACGGAAGCGCTTCACAAAACCAGTCTTTCTCGGAGAAGCCATCGCACCAGTCAAGCCAGTACAGTGACAACAGTTACTCTCAGCACCCTCCCAGCTACAACAGCCAGTCGCAGCACAGCAGCCAGCACAGCTACGGCGGCGACCACTCCAGCTATTCCAGCCAACCCAATTACAACCAGTCCTCCCATGGCGGTCAAGGGCACAGCTACAGCGGCTCACACGGTGGCCAGCAGCATGGGGGTCAACAACATGGCGGCGGATATAACTCTGGCAATCAGTACGGTGGCGGTCAATCCCATTACGGTGGTGGCGGCTACCAAGGCCAGGGCCAAAGCTATGGTGGTGGTCGTTACTAGAGAGTCTGGAATGGAAACATTTCGATGTGCAGTTACGTTCCATCACTCTCTTGTGCAACCGCGAGGCTCCGCCAGCAGATAGCCAAGATGAATGTCCCGGTGATTGCATGGCGTACAGCACTGAGTTCTTCGCTTCTAACCTCTGGATATATGAATGCTTCTCGACCCTCGTTTTTTTCTTAGTGTCCGAATTTCATGCATGAGGCGAGGCACGCGGCGCTTTGGGTGAGGTCGTTGGGTGGATGAATGAATAATGACGTGCGTCTAATGGTATAGGTTCTCTCTTTCAGGGCTGCTGCAAGTAATAAGAGTACCATGTTGATTTAAAGAAAAGCGTTTGATAATTTTCTCGACTCTTTTTCCATTCTTGTTTTAGAATCACGCTTACACAAAGCACACGAGAAGCGCATAGCCCTTTCGCTAATAGCAAGAGAAAGGGGATATATATTTACAAGGAGTATAGAAAACGCTTGAAATACATGTATGGTTAATCTCTCTTCTTTGATCCCCGATCCTCAAACACAGCGATGGCGGTCATGCGGTTGGCGATCCATCTCGCAAGGAAATATGTCACCACAGCGACAATGACAATATATCCGGCCGTCAATATCAGGGACTCGGGGACCACGTTGAAGAGGTAAGGGTCCAGGATGAGATCCGCGAGGACGGGCGGCGGATTACGCATAAGCTCCTGGTGGTGGGAGTAGTAGTCGGCGGCCGCGTGAACCTGGAGGAGGAGGACTGATGCTTTTCGCTCTTTGGCGTCTAGGGAAGAGCCGCTTCGACGATGAATTTGTGGTTTTACGCCCTCGGTGTCCTCGGCGTCGGCTTGGCGCGTGGAGGCGTAGTTGGCGAGGGAGAGCATGAGATCTGGTGTCTCCCAGACCTTGTCCAGCTCATGCACATCCATGGTGAATTCCGTGGGCTCCTGTTATGATCTCGCATGAGCCTTGATAGAGAGCAAGATTTCTCAATGCGTCTACAGGTTGGCGTTCTGGGCTACGGTGAGACTTACAATGGCGGCCCAGCACACGCGCAGCTCGTATCGCTGGCCCGGGGTGAGGTCGTCTAGGATGAACCAGCTCGCGCGGCCGCGCGGCTTGCCTCGAAGCTCTGGATCCGAATCATTGTGAAAGATGCGGCTGAGACTGGTGCGGATGGACAGGCTCGCGGGGCCGATAACATCGAGGTTGAGATCGGCCAGGGATGGCGAGGCTAAAGGGTAGGTGATGGGCTCAGGGCCTGTGAAGATGATTTTGTCGGCGTTGGCGGTGACATCGCGGGTGAGTAAGGCTAGTAATATTAAGACACAAGCGCGTGCATCTGATAAAAACCTCATGGCGACAAAATCTGGGGGTTTCCGTATTATTTACACGGATGGATAATACATCAAAGGTAGCTTTCGCCTCACATCGATTGCTGTATGTACAGAAAGTGGGCTCTATCTAGGACGGTGCAGAGCTCAGTTCACTTGGGTGTGGCGTGGAGACTCAATTATGGGTTGGGCCAAAAGTACAGGATACGCAGAGCACAGCGCGAAGTTAGGTGGCTCATGCAAGTACACAGTGACGCGCGACGCGTGATAACAACACACAAACGGAAGGGGGGAAAATAAACAGTGGGCGAACGAGTGAGTGGGTGCCCGGGGGAAGCTCCCGAGATGGGCTTGGGCCATGCAGGCGACTTGTCCCTTGCTGGTGGGAGAGGTGAATGACAGTGCCAGAAGAAAAGGAGAAAAAAAAAAAAAGGCAAGTGAGGAATCTTTTCGGACTGATTGACAGGCGTTTGATGGTTGTGGTGGCTTGTGTATTGGAGATGGGTTGCTGCGACCTGTGGCCGCCGAGGTATTCCGTGGAGGCAAGGCCCCCTTTCTTCAGTTACTTTTATTATTGTTGGGCAAGAGAAAAGTAATTTGGCGGCCAGAGGGAAAAGCAGAGTATCTCAGAATTCAATCGATGCGTGATACTGTTGCGCTTGTTTAAAGACTCGAGTGCGCTGGTTGTGTTGACAAGGCCGCCATGTGTCAACTGATGAGAATTCACTTTGTACGCAACAGCATCCCGTAGTTGACACGTTTCTGTTGAACAGGTCAAGAGACATCTCGGCGTTTTCCATTAAATACCCTGTTACCGTCTTGCTGCCGGTAGCGGTGAAGACCCTGGATGCAGAGGTGCAGAGTGATGAGAACGCGCTTACCCGTTCAAGGTGTCGTCGCCTGGCCGGGCCAAAAAGTCAACAAATGACGGTGGGAGGGGGACGAGGTACCCTGAGCTGGCCCTGATGCTGTTCTGCAGCAGAGTGAATGCCCTGGATCTACAACGAGACTGTGTTTTGCTGCAAACTTGGGCCACTATAAAACCACGAAAAAGGCACGCCAGCTGCCTCGCCCCAGCCAACCAAAAGCTTGCCTGGGCCAGCTTAGTTTGGGCCTCTGCTCACCTTGTCACTCAAAAACCTCCCCCCTGTCTCGCCCAATTTCCCCCACCTGCTAGACCGCAACCAGTAGGTCTCTTTCCGCCTTTCGCACCACCACGCACCCCAGCAACTTGAACTGGATACCTGCAAAAGCCTTCACCAGCCAGATTTCACTCGACGGAAACCCGCCAGACCCTCTTCCAGACTCTAGCTCTAACTACTTCTCTGCCTTGCCCAGATTCTCTCCTTCTCTCTTCCCCATCCACCCATCGAATCGTCTTCCACGTTTCAAACCACAAATCCATCGCCATGCGTGAGGTTATCAGTATCAACGGTATGCTGCGCCGCCCTTTGCATCTACCCCTCCTCCCCCCGACGCACAGCAAAGCAACGCGTTTTGGCTCACCGCCGCCAAACCCATTCGCCTTGCTCCCCCCCAAACCGACACTTTTTCGTGCACGGTCATGATGATGATGATACTGACAGTGGTGATATTTAGTCGGCCAGGCTGGTTGCCAGATTGCCAATTCCTGCTGGGAGGTATGTTGACGCCCATCCCCTATTCGTCTCCGACCTCTCGCTCTGTAAACACGCCAGCTAACTCCTATTTGTAGCTCTACTGCCTTGAGCACGGTATCCAGGTAATTTTGTCCCGATATTGACATGCCGTACCACCTCGGATGTCGCCAATACAACAGGATTTCCACTGACCCTCGACTTGAACAGCCCGATGGTTACCTCACCGAAGAGCGCAAGGCTCAGGACCCTGACCAGGGGTTCAGCACCTTCTTCTCCGAGACTGGTACGCCAACCCTCATTTCCCGCGCCGCGCGTTGGCACGCCGTTGACGAAAACGCCTTTTCCGTTTGTCGAATGCTAACGCCACCATGTAGGCCAGGGCAAGTACGTTCCCCGTACCATCTACTGCGATCTCGAGCCCAATGTCGTCGACGAAGTCCGCACCGGTACCTACCGCAACCTTTTCCACCCTGAGATGATGATCACCGGCAAGGAGGATGCCTCCAACAACTACGCTCGTGGTCACTACACCGTCGGCAAGGAGCTCATTGATGGCGTTCTCGACAAGATCCGCCGCGTCGCCGATAACTGCGTTGGTCTTCAGGGTTTCCTCGTCTTCCACTCCTTCGGTGGTGGTACCGGTTCCGGTTTCGGTGCTCTCCTAATGGAGCGTCTTTCCGTCGACTACGGCAAGAAGAGCAAGCTCGAGTTCTGTGTCTACCCTGCCCCCCAGACCGCCACCTCGGTCGTCGAGCCTTACAACTCTATCCTCACCACCCACACCACCCTCGAGCACTCTGACTGCTCTTTCATGGTTGACAATGAGGCCATCTACGACATCTGCCGCCGCAACCTCGGTCTTGAGCGTCCCGACTACATCAACCTGAACCGTCTCATTGCTCAGGGTAAGCCTAATCATATGTTCATTTGATGTGTCTCGTGACACCTGTGCTAAACGTGACATCAGTCGTCTCTTCCATCACTGCCTCGCTCCGTTTCGATGGCTCCCTCAACGTCGATCTCAACGAGTTCCAGACCAACCTGGTTCCCTACCCCAGAATTCATTTCCCTCTCGTTGCCTACGCCCCCGTCATCTCGGCCAAGAAGGCTGCCCACGAGGCCAACTCGGTCCAGGAGATGACCATGTCTTGCTTCGAGCCCAACAACCAGATGGTCAAGTGCGACCCCCGCAATGGCAAGTACATGGCTACCTGCTTGCTCTACCGCGGTGACGTCGTTCCCAACGACGCCCACGCCGCCGTTACCACCCTAAAGACCAAGCGCACCGTCCAGTTCGTCGACTGGTGCCCCACTGGTTTCAAGATTGGTATCTGCTACCAGGCTCCCGAGAATGTCCCCAACGGCGATCTCGCCAAGGTCAACCGTGCTGTGTAAGTTCCGTTATTTTCTGCCACGTTGCCACAACTAACACCAAGTAGCTGCATGCTTTCCAACACCACCTCCATCGCCGAAGCCTGGTCTTCCCTCTCCGTCAAGTTCGATCTTATGCACTCCAAGCGTGCATTCGTCCACTGGTACGTTGGTGAGGGTATGGAGGAAGGCGAGTTCTCCGAGGCCCGTGAGGATCTTGCTGCTCTTGAGCGCGATTACGAGGAGGTTGCTGCCGACTCGACTGGCGAGGATGAGGGCGAGATCGAGTACTAGATGGGTGAAGCGCTATATACTGCTAAGGGGGATTAATTTCTTTCGAGGTAGATATGCCCACTCTCTATGCCCCAGGGGGTGTAATTACGTTATATTTCCATAAACACAAACATTTTTAATGTCAAAATCCCTTGTAAAACTGCAATCAATGGTATTGCCCAGAATGTCTCGAATGAACTCGATGCTGCCAATAGTGCTGTTACCGTGTTAGGGCCGCTGCTTGCCGCGCTGATGGATCTAGCTGAGGCCGACGGTACGCGCGCTACCTACACCGCGGGGGACCCCAGCTCCATCTACTGTTGCTGAACTTGCTCCTCACACGACCACGGCCAGTACTTCATTTGCATCACAAAATTCACACAAAATGTCTCTTTTACGGTCGGCCGTTTGCAGAGCCTGTAGAAGAACCCAATTTCGAGCTCAGCGTGGATTTGCCACCGCCAGTTCCTCAGCTCGCGACAACAAGGTCAAGCTCGTCGAGGTCGGACCCCGAGACGGTCTCCAGAACGAGAAGAAGACGATTCCACTGGCCACCAAGATTGAGCTAATCGAGAGGCTGGCACGGACTGGCCTGGACACAATTGAAGCTGGCTCTTTTGTGTCTCCCAAATGGGTTCCTCAGGTACGTGGCAATGGCTTCTGCCGACCGGCATCAAGTCCCTGTGCTTGCTGACACAGTCGTCTAGATGGCCAATTCCAGCGAGATTCTCGAGCACCTGCTGCAGCAAAAGATCCAATCTCCCGTCCCGATTTCATATGCTTTTTTGGCGCCCAACACCAAGGGCCTGCAGAACGCCGCCGCCCTGCTCAAGGAGCACCAGGGCGCGTTCACGACGCAGGCGGACCCTGCGGTGCCGGGCGACAGGACGCCCAAGCCGGGCGTAGAGATTGCCGTCTTCGCCGCGGCCACGGAGAGCTTCACGCAGAAGAACCTCAACTGCGACATTCAGACGTCGCTGGAGCGGTTCAAGGCGGTGATTCAGGACAGCAAGGTGCTGGGCTTGCGGGTGCGCGCGTACGTGTCGGTGGTGCTGGGGTGCCCGTTTGAGGGCTTCGACGTGGACCCGCGCAAGGTGGCGGAAATTGCGACGGATTTGCTCGAGTCGGGCGCCGACGAAATTTCGCTGGGCGACACGACGGGCATGGGGACGGCGCCGCGGACGAGCAATCTACTCAAGTGCATGGCGGCAGCGGGCATCCGCACCGAGGACGTGGCGATGCACTTTCACGACACGTACGGCCAGGCGCTGGTCAACACGGCCGTGTCGCTGGAGCATGGCGTCCGCATCTTTGACAGCAGCGTCGGCGGGCTTGGCGGCTGCCCATACAGCCCCGGCGCGACGGGCAACGTGGCGACGGAGAACATGGTGTACTTTATGGAGACGCTTGGAATGGACACGGGGGTTGATCTGGACGCGGTGGCGGACATTGGTGCATGGATCACGGGCGAGCTGGGCAAGGCGAACGATTCGAGCGTGGGCAAGGCGGTACTGGGCGCGCGCGTGAGGCAGGCGGCGAGTGCGGCCAAGGGGGAGTAGGAATCGCAGAGGGGCTCTGAGGATGATGGATGTCAATGGCATGGAGGATGACGAATGAGCGGGTTGGTGTGTGCATACAGTAGCTTTACGGCGTCGGAGAACGAAAGGAAGAGTTGTGAGGTCGCTGCTCTCCAATATCTCAGCAAAATATTTGACATTTCTGTTTCTCGTTGTACAAAGACAGCCAATCTTGAAAAATTGTTCTGCTGGATTTATTTTGACTTTGAACAGTTTCTGTCCTTTTTCTAAGTATGAAGCTGACGGACACTGGTAGATGGCACCCGGTCCGTGTTATAAGTATAGCAACAGGTCGAAGGCTGTCTGGCGATTCTTGAAAAAAGAAAAAAGAAAAAAGAAAACACCAGACAAACAGCCAGTCAGAAGATCTCCCAAGATGAATACTGTTGTTCGGGGATTTCGAGTGCAATAGCCGGAGTTTTCATGACTTTAACATATCAGCAGCGAACTGGAGAGCTCAACTCGGGCCATGCCCAGCCTAGACCGTTGTAGACTTTGGTGCAGCTCCGGCTTCCCGCCCAACGTGACCACTGAATATTCAATAAAGGAAATGTGCTGGAAGGAGATCCGACAGTCAGGCCCAAAATCGGCACAATGCTATTTTCAAAACATCATGTATTGTTTGGCACCATTTTGATGCAGAGCCTCTACAGTCTCGCAGCTAAGAGTCATGTGACGTCGTTGTAACGAGAGTTGCCTCTCCACGCCCGTGGCCCGTGGCCCGTGGGCCAGGCCGACCCAGAGCGGCTCCACCAAGGCGTAACCAAGCTCAACCTCCTCCAACCTCGCCTCGTCTCCAGCTCCGGGCTCCTCGACAACCGCCATCTGCACTTGCCATATCGTCCGTGACTGTGATTCTAGCACCGGTATATCGACCGCAGGACGAACCACGGCTCTCCTCCATCCTTACTCTCTCCCTACCGCATTCTCGACAGGCTGCGCCAGCTGCCTCTCTCTCCCCCACCTAACGAGGTCGAGCGTTTTCGTACACGACAGACTACATCCACCATGTCGGACCCGCGCGAGTCGTCGTCCTACTCCATCATCCCGAGGATTCGATACAACACCATTGGCGGTATCAACGGTCCTCTTGTCATCCTCGACAATGTACGATGCTCTCGATCTGCCATGGCGTTGCTGCATTGGCGGCGAGCAACGTTGTGGCTTTTTTTTGGCTTTCGGCCGCTAACGGCTTGCAGGTTAAACTGCCCAAATTCAACGAGATCGTCACCTTGACGCTTCCCGATGGAACAGAGCGCTCTGGTCAGGTTTTGGAAGCTCGAGGTAGGCAGACACCGCTATTCTACAAGACCATGGACTTTGCTAACCGGCTTTAGGTGACCGAGCCGTTGTCCAGGTACGACGAATTGCGTCATAGGGATCATCTGTCACTTTTGCTAATAATGCATCGATAGGTTTTTGAGGGCACTTCCGGTATCGATGTGAAGAAGGTAGGCAGCCAGTTTCGTGATCGTGACTGGACCACAAATGCTAACACCCAACACTAGACCAAGGTCGAATTCACTGGCGAAAGCTTGAAGCTCGGTGTCTCTGAAGATATGCTGGGCCGTATTTTTGACGGTTCCGGCCGTGCCATCGACAAGGGTCCCAAGGTTCTTGCTGAAGACTACATCGATATCAACGGCAGCCCTATCAACCCATACTCTCGTGTACGCTCGCACCAATGCCGGCCGATTGAGCACCGAAAGCTGACAGGTAGCAGGAATACCCCGAGGAGATGATCTCTACTGGTATCTCTGCCATTGATACCATGAACTCGATTGCCCGTGGTCAAAAGATTCCCATCTTCTCCGCGTCCGGTCTCCCTCACAACGAAATCGCTGCTCAGATTTGCAGACAAGCCGGTCTGGTCCAGAAGAAGGGCATCACCAACAAGGGAGTCCACGACGGACACGAGGACAACTTCTCCATTGTCTTTGGTGCCATGGGTGTCAATTTGGAAACTGCCCGTTTCTTCACTCGCGACTTTGAGCAGAATGGCAGTCTAGAAAAGACTACGCTGTTCCTTAATCTTGCCAATGACCCTACGTATGCGATGACGAGTTCGCTTTCCTCAATGATTGCGCTAACGCAGTATCTAGTATCGAACGTATTATTACTCCTCGTCTTGCCCTGACAACTGCCGAATACTACGCCTACCAGCTCGAGAAGCACGTTCTGGTCATTCTTACCGATCTTTCTGCCTACTGCGATGCTCTTCGTGAAGTTTCCGCTGCCAGAGAAGAGGTTCCCGGTCGCCGTGGTTACCCTGGGTACATGTATACTGATTTGTCGACGATTTACGAGCGTGCTGGACGTGTCGCTGGACGCAACGGTTCAATTACTCAGATCCCTATCCTGACCCTGCCCAATGACGATATTACCCATCCTATTCCTGATTTGACTGGCTACATTACTGAAGGTCAAATCTTTGTCGACAGAGCTCTGGATAACCGTGGTATCTACCCTCCCATCAATGTGCTGCCTTCGCTGTCTCGTTTGATGAAGTCGGCCATTGGCGAGGGCATGACCCGCAAGGACCACGGTGATGTGTCCAACCAGCTGTACGCCAAGTACGCTATTGGTCGTGACGCCGCGGCCATGAAGGCAGTCGTTGGTGAGGAGGCTCTTTCAGCAGAGGACAAATTGTCGCTGGAATTCCTCGACAAGTTTGAGCGCCAATTCATCAGCCAAGGACAATACGAGTCTCGATCGATTTACGAGTCTCTAGATCTTGCCTGGAGCCTGCTGCGCATCTTTCCCAAGGATCTCCTGAACCGAATTCCCGCCAAGATTCTCAACGAATACTACCAGCGTGCGCACAAGGATGCCAAGGGCAAGGGCAAGGCTCGCGCCGAGGCCGAGCAACAACAAGAGGAGGGTAACCTGATTGATGCTTAGATGCGCCCTGTAATGTAGTGAAGCAAGCATAGAGCGGGGAAAGGAGATGAGAGGCCGAGGAGGGGCGATGCGGGTAGCATGTAGTGAAGTGCTTCATCTTGTAAAGTCGGTATAGCATCAGCAAGGATCCTGCCTGCCTACCTATGCTGGCATCTGAGTTGAAAGCAATCTTGGTATTCACTCAGCTGTCGCGACTAGGATCGCATGTACGAACCCGAAGCTTTTGTTTTTCTAATGTCATCGATATTCTATAGTCCAATAGACACTGAAATTGAAATGTATAGTGCTAGGACTGCGCACTGACGAGGAAGCTATACAAAAAATGATGGCAAGGTCTATTTTAGCGTCGCTGTCGGCAGTTCCAAGTGCAACTTCTTTTATACGACTTTTAGTTCCGTAGGAGGCCAAAGACACACGAGTGCATCCATGGTCCATGATTGAAAATATGTTGTGCATGTCGTAGCCAGCTAAATTTCCTTGTGGGCGGCATTGAAGGAACTTGTCATGCAGGTCGAACCGTTTTCGCAAAAGATGCGAGTTAAGTTGGATGGTATTCTGAAAGGTGAAATGCGTGGTTGCAGCGGGTCAACTTGCAAGTTACCAAACGTCATGCCGTCTATTTTTTCTTCTTTTTCCATCCAGTGTGAGAGTAAACATCAACTGCGGGGAGATTTGCACAATACTCTGTTTCGTTGGCAGCTGGGCACAAGATGTGCGGGGGGAGCATTTTAAGCCAATGTTTGGTTTCTCGGCGATTCTTTCCATGGCTGAACCGATTTGTTGCAAGCCACTGCGCCAAGTCTTTGCACTTTGTGGGGATTCATGTTCCCCAGAGCCTTGTGCTTTGTTGGCCCTGCGCATTGAGGTAAAAGTATTGCCCGCACAAGGCGGGTGGCTGCTCTTAGCGGGCGGGCGGTCGGTCGGGTGGACATCATGTAGGTAGGGCGAAAATGTGCAGTATCTAGCTGGAGACAAACTATGAAAGGGGAGATGAAGAAGAGGTTCACAAAGTGTGCAGCAGAAGAAGATTTACCTGGGATTAATCATGAACACTAGTTAGGCATGCCTTTGTGAGATCAGAAAGAGGAGGACTAGCTTACCTATGAGAGCAACATTCTTAGCTGAAACAAATAACAAGACAGGTTCAAGTCCAATTTTGGGTGCTTGAACTATTTAACAACTGAGAACCCCGCAATGTTAGGCTGCTAAAAGAAAACGGTCCTTTGTTTTAGTGCGGGTTTTCGCCAACCCCGGATCGTCATTCTCTGTTCGTCTTGCTCGTCATTTGCAGCTCTTTTACCTCTTCAGGTCTTGCAGCTAGCTCCTTGACCCCCCTTCCCCCTCCATGCAGGAAGACGAGACGACGACAAAAGGCCCGGCTCGACGTCGCTAGCTTCGGGCGCTGACCTGACGGTGGTGATCCAAGCCTCCGAGACTGGGGGACGTAGCTCGACTCGGCTGCAGCTTATCCGTCTATCTGCGCGCTGTCGCGCAACGCAGCCGTGATCAAAGTACCACGCCCTCCCAGTTTCTAAAGCCTGCTCTCTTGCTCTTTCTCTGTAATTGGGCAGCGATCTCTACTGTCCATTTCCTGCTCTTGTAACACATGTCAGAGTTCTTGACTGAACCTCTACTCCCATCATCAGCATTACCACCGCCACCTACTTGAGGTACGCACACACACAGACTCAGCGCCGCCATGAAATTTGTCTCCCAGCTCGCTGCCCTCGCAGCCATCGCCACACTTCCCTGCCTCGCCTCGACCTCTGCCAGCTCCAAGTCGACATCCCCTGGCCCAGACAAGGATGGCAAGTACTGGATCGAGGGCGACGGCTTGCGCGCCGCCTTCGTCCCCTACGGCGCCTCCGTATCCAACGTGCTGCTAAGAGACAAACGCGGCGTCGAGCGCGACATTGTCACCGGCTGGGACAATGCCACCTACTACGGCGAGGACAAGCTGCACCCGCACTTTGGCGGCGTCCCCGGCCGCTACGCCAACCGCGTCAAGAACAGCACCTTCACAGTGGACGGGACCACCTACCGCATCAAGGCGAACGAGAACCCGACCAAGGACCACCCGGACGGCGTCGACACGCTGCACGGCGGGCCCGACGGCTGGGACTGGCGCAACTTTACCGTCGTCTCCCACACGAGCAACAGCGTCACGTTTATGATTCTTGACCCGGACGGCAAAGAGGGCTTCCCTGGCGAGGTCATCTCGTACGTCACCTACACGCTGCAGGGCATGGACTGGCACATCAAAATGATTGCGCTGTCGACGACCAAGAAGACGCCCATTATGCTCAGCAGCCACACGTACTGGAACCTCGACGGCTTTGCGAATAATGAGACCAACACCGCGCTCAACCACACGCTACACCTGCCGTACAGCGGCCAGCGCGTCGGCGTGGACAACATTCTCATCCCCACTGGCGAATTTTGGTCCAACAAGAAAGGCTCCGTCAATGACTTTTGGAGCCAGCCCAGACAGATTGGCCACGCCATGGGCGAAGAGGACCTTGTCGACAACTGCGGTTTCAACTGCACCGGATACGGTGAGCTTTACGCTACAGATAAAGGATGAGAAACTGCCGAAGATCAAGCTAACACATGCTTCCAGACAATTGCTTCCTTGTCAACCGCGACCATCTCGGTTCCTACGACTGGCGCACCGAGGGTCCCGTCGCGCGCCTCGCCTCGTCGTGGTCCGGCATCGAGATTGACGTCTACACCGACCAGCACGCCTTTCAGGTTTACAGCTGCAACGGGATGGACGGCAGCGTCGCCCTCAAGAAGACTCAGGGCCTTGAGGATGACAAGGACTTTCCCCGTACCATTCCAAAGTACGGCTGCGTCGTCTTGGAGGTTCAGGACTACATTGACGGCATCAACAACCCCGAGTGGATGCGCGGCAAGCGCCAGATATTTGGACCCGGCGACGATCCGTACGTACTCCAGGCGACGTACAAGTTCAAGGTGAACAAGGACGAGGATGAGTAGAGGGAGTGAATGGATTGCGGGGGTGGCTTGCCCTGTGGTTGGCAAAGCTGAATATTACTCGATGATGTGAGGTGTCGCCGCTTTTCGCTCACGTAGTTGAGTAAGAGATGAGATAATTCGTGGATATAATTTATGATTATCAACTTATACCAAATACCAAGTCGCAGAATCTTTTGCCTGTGTAAGCCGCTGCGGTGACAACCCATACAACACCGTAGCCATTTTTCATTCTCGAATGTTGAGTTTTGTTTCTCAAATCTCTACAGAAGTGTCATCTATTCTTTATTATATGGAAAGGAATACAACATAGAAATTTCTTATGTATTCTCAAGATTTGCACTTTTTGTTCAGTATTGCAACCCATCATTCCTACTTCTAGTGGCAAGCCCCGCTCCACCAAAAGGTGGGATGACGGCGCCCAATCCCATTGGCGCAAAATGTAAACCGCCGCTCTTACTCACCTCATTCAACGGCAACAAAGATTTCACTTCGACGGCGAATAAGAGTAAAACTAGCAGAAAATCTCACATTAGGAATGAGACACGCATCACGAACATAAACAGCACACTCGGGCAGCATGGAGGACGATAGGGCCCAGGTCGATCTCGGCCTGGCCGCGGATATAGAAGAGTCTCAGTTGCTTCAGGCACAGACTGCAGCACAAGATAATACGATACAGCTTGAGGGTCAGGAGCCCGCTGTCAAGCAACCAAAAAAGCGTTTTGTGGGAAGGAGAGCGGCTGCCGAGGCCGCCGCCAAGAATGGAGTGCAAGGGACGGGGGAGAGTGGTGCTCTGCAGAGTGAGGACTTTCCTCTGCCTCACCCGAATGAGACTATACTGACACAACATTTGCAGCTGCCAAACCCAGACGCGCGCCGAGATTGCTGAACCGCGTGCCACCAGAGATTTCCGAGGACCCCAAGCTCAAGGAGGCCATTGCGCTACTCCCTGCCAACTACAGCTTTGAGATACCCAAGACAATCCACCGCATCCAAACGTCTGGCGCGAAGAAGGTGGCACTGCAGATGCCCGAGGGTCTGCTCCTCTTCGCCACGACAATCTCGGACATTCTGACACAGTTTTGCCCGGGCATCGAGACGCTCATCATGGGCGACGTGACGTACGGCGCGTGCTGCATCGACGACTACACGGCGCGCGCCCTCGGCTGCGACCTGCTCGTGCACTACGCCCACAGCTGCCTCATCCCCGTCGACGTGACCAAGATCAAGACGCTGTACGTCTTTGTCGACATTAGCATCGACGCGGCGCACCTGCTCGCCTCGCTCGAGCGCAACTTTGCCAGCGGCAAGACGATCGCGCTCGTCGGCACTATCCAGTTCAACGCCACGATCCACGGCGTGCGCGGCAGCCTCGAGGCGGCCGGCTTCCGCGTGCTGGTGCCGCAGATTGCGCCGCTCAGCAAGGGCGAGATTCTCGGGTGTACGTCGCCGCGGCTGCGCGACGAGGACGGCGTCGACCTGATTCTGTACCTCGGCGATGGCCGCTTCCACCTCGAGAGCATCATGATACACAACCCGCGCATCCCCGCGTACCGCTACGACCCGTACTCGCGCAAGCTCACGCGCGAGACGTACGGCCACGATGAGATGCAGTCGGTGCGCAGGACGGCCATCCAGACGGCGCGCGGAGCCCGTCGCTGGGGGCTCATCCTCGGCTCGCTCGGCCGCCAGGGCAACCCGCACACCATGGCGCTCATCGAGGCGCAGCTGCGCGCCCGCGGTATCCCCTGGGTCAACCTGCTGCTGAGCGAAATTTTCCCCGGAAAGCTCGCCGTCATGGCCGACGTCGAGTGCTGGGTCCAGGTCGCATGCCCGCGGCTCAGCATCGACTGGGGCTACGCGTTTGCGCGCCCGCTGCTGACGCCGTACGAGGCGCTGGTCGCGCTGGGCATTACGGAGGATTGGTCGGCAGAGGGCGGTGGTGGCGGCGTCTACCCGATGGATTATTATGGCAAGGATGGACTGGGGCGGACGAAGCCTCTGGATGTTGCTCCTGCGACGTGATGTTCAAAAGAAAAAGAGAAAAAAGTAAAATCATGATAAAATGAATTAAAAAAAGCCGAAACTGGAAATATTCCCATAACAAAGTACACATCGTAAGCTGGCGCAGTCATGTGGCAGTTGATTGATTACAACTGCGATTGTTGCTGACGATTGAGAGGCGCTAGTCGAGTGAGTCAACGGCGGCTGAAGAGCACATCAACTTGGTTTCTTCAACTGCAAGCCTTCATGTCCCTTTATCTACAAGGCATGCAGATGCATACAAGATACCAATACTGAGAGCTCAAAGAATAATCAAAATCGGAGACGACACGCATTGACACCGTCGTATTTCGCAGTACATTGCAGTGCATATCGCAAGAATGGAACTGGCCCAAGCCTTTGCCGTCGAGGCTGGTCTCAGCAATCTAGAAACCCTGGCCCAAGGCCTCGAATTCAACGTCTACAAGGCGACTTCGCTTACTCACAGCTCCGTCGTCCTCCGCGTGCCCAAGTTCAAAGTCTTCCAAAACGCCAACGACTCAAACATCGACGCCCGCACCCTCGTCCGCCAGGAAGCCGCCATCCTCGCCCTCCTCCGGTCTGTCCCCGTCCCCGTGCCCCGCTGCCACGGCATCTACGAGGTGGACGGCTACCCCGCCATGGTGTGCGAGTTCATGGCCGCCGACAGCGCAACCGCCGCCGCCGACGACGACGATGATGCAGCGCTCGGCCGCGTCGCCGCCCTCATCCACGCCACACCGATCCCGGCTGACTGGGCCGTCGAGCTCGTGGCCATGGAAGGGTTTAGCCGCACGCAGCTGCCGGCGCTGTTTCTGAAGCGCATGCGGCGCCGCTTCGAGGTGCTCGGTGAGCTGGAGCCGCAGACAAGAGACTGGGCGCTGGACGAGGCGACGCTGCGCGCGGTGGCGGAGCCGCTGCTAGAGCGAGAGCCGCCAGCGCTGCTGCACATGGACCTTCGGCGCGCCAACGTGCGGGTGCGCGGGGGCG
Organism: Beauveria brongniartii; assembly: GCA_030782485.1. NCBI lineage: Eukaryota > Fungi > Ascomycota > Sordariomycetes > Hypocreales > Cordycipitaceae > Beauveria > Beauveria brongniartii. Next base: position 96,337 of record JARJPP010000348.1, read on the forward strand.
AGGTGACGGCCGTATTTGACTGGACGAACGCGTTGCTGGCGCCGCCGGTCGTCGACGCGTACCGAAGCATGGAGTGGGGGGCGCAGAGCGAGACCTTTTTGCAAGGATACAGGAGTGTCCGGCCGTTGGAGGCCGTGTCGGAGCGGGAGGAGGCGTTTCTGAGACTGGATGCTGCCTTGGTGCTCGCGCTGGTGTTCGTGTCTGAGGCACCGGATCCAGATAGGAGAGCGGGAGCTCTGCGGCGCGTGCAAGAGCTGTGCGACGTGCTGAGAATGTAGCGAGCGCAACAATACAAGCAATGGTCGTGACCGTTTCATGAATGCCATAAAATCATGATTTCGCAACGGTACTGTACATGAGCATCGCCATAACCTTAGACTGCATTCGCCGTGCCTACCGGTTCCGGCCGGTTGCCAAACATGAGCTTGTACTTGATAATCTCCACCACCTCGAGGTTCTCGCCCTCCTCCATGTGCGCGCCGCCCGAGCCGTACTCCATCCTGTTCTCGCGCCGCCGCACCACGGCCATCGCCCGCGGCAGCTTCTTGACCTCGCCCGTCAGCCGCTGGTGCTGCCCGACAAACATGTGCACGCGCTTCATCCACGCCGTGTCCTGCGCCGGCGCCGCCGGGTCGTGGTCCGGGAACTCGACGCGCCCAATCTGCAACCCGGGCAGGGGTGCGCCGTCTTTGCCCTGCGGCAGGTTGATGGCGCCTTGCAGCTCGAGGAGGGCCAGCCCGGAAGGCGTCTGGATGAGCTGCGGGAGAGGGTTGGGGCCGTCGGGCTGCCTGTCTGCGCGAGGGGGCTCGAGTCTTGCTGTCGACATAGTGGTGGGTGTTTTATGACGGTGTCTTCATTGACATATGTGAAATTGCTGCAGATGTGAAATGTGGGTGAAACTTTCCCCCCAGCCCACACATGTAATGAATCGGACACCTTATCTTGGATGATTTGGATGAAGCTCTTACTTGCGCGTCGCGTGTACGTGACTTGATGGGTGTGCCTCTTTGGGCCTGGCGCGGCGCAGAGTGCAGCGCTGGTTGTGGCTGTGGATGTGGCATAGCACCAGCTGTCAGCCACAGCTTTGACGGGCCCCACTCTTCCCCCGTTCCTCTCGCTACTTGTGAGACTCCACAGCGCTTGCAGCCCTCAGCGCTCCCATTGGCCCTTTCGCTCGCGGAACCCTAGCGACACACAAATTTTTCCAATTTTGCACCACCCAATTTTCCTACACCGTAGAGAAACCGGTTGGCTGTGTGTGCCTTTCCCCATCAACCACAGACGACACTTCACTCCAGTCAGGTCAAGACAGAACTTGCACCACCACCACATACTGGCAAGATGAAGGTAAGGAATCACCCTTTTCTGCAACGGACTCGAGATATATACAACAACGACGACGACGACGGATACGAATATTTGCTGCACTTGCCGAGATGCACTACTACTGCTGCTCTCGAGTGTTGCGCGAGACATTGAAGTATCGCTGTTGCTCGTCGTCGAAATGGGACTCGAATCTGGACCGGCACGAATAACGAAGAGACACGCAAGTGCTGACTAGACTTTCTTAGCTGAACATTTCCTTCCCTGCCAACGGCAGCCAGAAGCTCGTCGAAGTTGAGGATGAGCGCAAGCTCATTGCCTTCATGGAGAAGCGCGTACGTCGACACACCCTCGATTGAGAATTTTCTTACACCCCTGTCGTCTCTCGGCTCTTTCGATTGCCATTTGATATCCATCCCTTCCCAGGATACCGACGCGGATAACAATTGTTTGATTTCAAGATGCGAGAAGGCGGCCTGGCGCTGTCTGGGAAAATTCTCACCGATCCCACTCGCCCTTAACCAACCACTAACAAGCATCACAGATGGGTGCCGAGGTTCCCGGCGACTCCCTCGGCGACGAGTTCAAGGGCTACATCTTTCGCATCACCGGTGGCAACGACAAGCAGGGTTTCCCCATGAAGCAGGGTGTTATGGCCCCTAACCGTGTCCGCCTGCTGCTTGCCACCGGCCACTCGTGCTACCGCCCCCGCCGCACTGGCGAGCGCAAGCGCAAGTCGGTCCGCGGCTGCATCACCGGCATGGATCTGTCCGTGCTCGCCCTCGCTGTCGTCAAGCAGGGCGAGGCCGACATCCCCGGCCTCACCGACGTCGTCCACCCCAAGCGCCTCGGCCCCAAGCGCGCCACCAAGATCCGCCGCTTCTTCGGCCTCACCAAGGATGACGATGTATGTTGTTTTCTGCCGCGGCCCTCTCATCATCATACTCGGTCATCGCCTGTCTTGCGCCGGCCGCGCTCGAGGGGCACGGGTTCTATTCCCTGTCTCTGCCGAGCGTGCCCAGCCGGGGTAGAGTGTGAGCAAAGTCAATCGGTTTGTTTTCTGGGGCTGGTCCCTCGGGTGGGACGAGCATCTTGCTTCCTTCTTTTTGATTCAACTTTGTACATGGTCCTCTCCTTATTTTCTTGGAAGTGAAAAGGGAAGGCGGACAGCGAAAAAGGCGATGACAAAAAAGGACAAGAAGCTTGTTTCATCCAAGGGCAACCATATCCGAAAGCCGATTGCAACGAGTTTTCCCGCTTCAGTTCGTATTCCCAACTTGTCAACTAACCGCTCTCCCCCACCCTGAATAGGTCCGCAAGTACGTCATTCGCCGCGAAGTCCAGCCCAAGGGCGAGGGCAAGTCCGCCTACACCAAGGCCCCCAAGATCCAGAGACTCGTCACCCCCCAGCGTCTCCAGCACAAGCGCCACCGTGTCGCTCTCAAGCGCCGCCAGGCCGAGAAGGTCAAGGACGAGGCCGTAAGTCTCTTCCCCATCACGCATTACCATCACAGTAAAAGCACAGTTGCGGCTAACACCTACCTCAGAACGAGTACGCTCAGGTTCTCGCCAAGCGTGTCGCCGAGGCCAAGGCCAACAAGGCCGATGCTCGCAAGCGCCGCGCCTCATCCATGCGCAAGTAGACAACTTGTCGTATGTGTGTGTTTCACGAGGCGTTGGTTCCCCCCTTTATTCTTGTCGTCTCTTTTGTAACGAAGATATAAAAAACGGATTGCAAGAGTTGTTCAGCAAAAGGGAAAATTTGCTCGAGCAAAAATTAGGAAAGTTTCATGTGGAAAAATAAAAAATGAGATATACCACCGGCTACACACATAACGCTCGTTTTGTAATACATGGAAGCGTGGGCCATGATGGGCTTTTTTTACCTCTAGCGAATTTGTGACTGCTTTATGAATATCTAGACACATTGTGGAACCTTGCATAATTATTTTCGAGACTCATCACACCCAGTTTCATCTCGTATTATTTCGTCTCTCGTAGAACTGCCAACCGCTTCGCAGACGCCTCATGCCTACTCACTGTGCCGAAATACTTGATGAGCCTACTCGTATCCCTGTCTACCAAATTACGAATGCGATGAAAGTGCATTAATAGGGTCATGTATTCCATATTGACCATTGCTAAACGAAGAAAAAAAAGCAATACTGCAAATTCGCAACCTTTCGGGCTCTAACCAGCTTTAGCGCCTTCTTACTGGCTTGGGGACCTGCACTTCCCTGTCGTACAGCAGTCGGTGCTTGCAGCGTAGAACAGCCCCTCTTAAAACCATCCCTTCCGTCTTCATCTAAAATTGCACAACCACTTGTAGTAGTACATATCCATGCTTCTGAAAACAAACTCATCTGCTCGCCTGACGCGCAGCGACTTCTGACTCTATGGGTTTTTAAGCAAAACCAAAGTATTCATTTCCGGCCGTAATAGCTTTGTAGAGCTGAGCACGAAGTGTATCGTAGCTGTCGTATTCCGGAAGATCTAGCTCTGTTTATACGTTAGCATACAATTCAGCTGAGGCAAGTGAAACTGAACTTACGATTGAAGCAGGTATGAGATGTGGGCAGGCGGTCTTTGTCACCATAGTCGCGATGAATATTAAACCTGCTGATGCCGTTCATGCCCTCGAGCTCCTTGAAACCATTGAGCGGAACCTTGCTCGTTCCAGTAACAAACTGAAGCAGCTTAGCCAGTTCTTCCTTATCGAAGGAGCGCACTGCTCTCCAGAACCATTGGACCTGTTGGGAGGATGGCGTGTAGTTGTGGTATTCCGCATTGCTGCGCCAATCATCAATGTCAATGTCAGGCAAACCGGAGATCAGCAATTCTAGTTCTTGTTCGTTGAAAATCGAGATCAGTTCTGCGGGAATGATCTCATGGAAGCCCTTCAAGAAACTCTCCATCTGATCCTTGACCGAAGTCAGCAGACGGTGCTCTACAACGAGGCGGACGTATTCCTGTTTGTTTTCTTCCGTGACAGGAATCTCGCGGCCGTTTGGAACAAGGTCGACAATCTTTGTAACACCAAATTCATCCTCTTCTTCCGAGAAGGTCTCGGTGATAATATCCGTAATATCGTTCTCGAGCATCCAGCAGAGGGACTTGTAGTAATCTGGATCAAAAGACTCCATGTCCTTGACGGATACTGACTTGCCAAGGATGCGTTTGTACACGGCACGGCTGAAGAAGCAATCCAAAAGCCTGCCTTCGTACAAGGCTTTGCCAATGATTCGACCAATAAACTTGAAATGAATGCTGTCAGTGCTCTCGCCAGCGTTGGAATCTTCATTCAAGTGGAATTTGCTGAGTTTGTTGGGGTGGAATGTGGTTCGGTCTGAAGAAACCGGAATGAATAAGGCGTTGTTTGGATCGAACATTTGTCGCGCGAGGACTTGAAACCATTCTCTTGTAACACCACCAGCATCGACGCCCTCTTCGCCACCGAATCTGATGTTCAATTTGCCATACTTGATCTCGTCTCCGCTCTTGTAATAGAGATTGGCAAATGAATCGCGGTACACAGACTCGCGCCTGACCGATAGCTGCAGGGGCGGGTACGAAGGACGGCTCTGGCCATGTGCTGCTCGGGAGTGAACAGTTCGGTTGAAGTAATTGCGTTTGTTGTCAAACTCAAGAACTTTAGGATTCCTGACCAGCAGAGCGAATGTTCCAGACATGAGCTTAGGGCTGTGGCGAACGAGTTCGTTGAGGATACGGCGGTGTTCTTCCGTGAAAGAGAAGAACAAGCTGGCAGTTTGCGATTCAGCCACGGGACTTGAAAGAGGTTCCTCACCAGTTTGCTGACTGGATGCTGCATCGTCTTTGGTAGTGGTGTTTTTGCAGACGACCATGAGGGACTCAATAAGTGGTAGCAAGATTGTTGCAACACTGAGCATGTTTTCGCGCTGTCGGATAGCACTCAAGCACCTGCTTAGCTTATCCCACATGCTCAAGAAAGTCTCGTTGTGATACAGAGATGTGAGCAAATCTTGCTTGCTATCATCGAGGTAGTCGGGCGAGGCTTGGCTTGGCTTCTTCTTCGGCTCAAAGAGATGATCCAGAGCAGTGAGCACTCTCAAGAGCTTATTTTGGTCCGAAGCTCCTGGAGAGAATTTGGCAAGGGCGACTCCTTGGATCTCGGTTCCAGAGCTGGCTGCAAGAATGTGTGGCAACAGTTCATTGAGGTCTGTTACAATATTCTGGCTCAGCGCACGGGCTTGGCGTATCAACTCCTGCCCGAAAATAGTCTTCGTTCCAGGAATGGCGCAGAGGTTCTTGATCGTGGCAATCGTGTTTTGGAAAGTCTTGGAACTGCACTCTCTGGCAACAAACATTCTGACGACAAGTGAGAGATTCTCTTCGGGGATGACTGGTGCCTGTAACTGCCGAGAACGCTTTTGAGGGACATTGCCAGGTTTTGAAGCTTTCTGTGCACTATCCTCGTTGCCGGCTGCTAGAGCATCTGCCTGCGCCTCGCCACCTGTCTGTCCCTCGGCTTGCTTCTCCGTCTCGACAGGAACAGTGTCCAGAGACTCTCTGCGTCGACGCTCGAGATTCTGGAGCGGCATTGTCACGCGATTGAGAAGATCAGCGAGGTGAGTCATGACCAAAGAGCTCTCGGTAATGAGTTCGCGATCGAGAAGCGTCAACAATGCATTGATGGCGTATTTGTTGGCCTTGGAGTCCTTTGTCTTGCCCTTGCGACCAAATGCTTTTCGTAGCGAAGCACCAACGGTTTCGTGCTCAGTAAGAAAGAGCCATGGTACGTGTGGGTTCCTAGCGCAAAGGTCCACAAGCAGATCTAGGCATTGCTGGACAATCAGCAACGGCGAGGTCTCAGAACTGGTCTGAGCAGTGTTGGAGACGCTTAACGAGGTCAAGGTACGCTTGAGGGCTTGTGGCGTGCGTGGCTCGACGTCTCTCTCTTTGTCCTTGAGCCGCTTGGCCTTGATTGACAGCTGCCCGAAGCTGCGTTCAACGGCATTGACATCGGTACTGCCATCTTGCAGAATCTGAAGCAGTGTACTGATGACCTCCAGTCTGCTCTGTCGGTTCTCGCACACATCAGCGAATACTGCAAATAGATAGTTACGGAAGGAGCCTTGATGGGTGATAAACATAAGTCGGAGTAAAGTAGCTACACCGGCTTTATCGAGCATTTGGACAACCGTCTTCCGAGGCGGCTTGCTATCTGCGGCTTTGCTGGCCTCTGCGTGCGAGTTGTTTCCAGTTGGAGGGGGGCCATGGTGCTGGCCACGCTGCAGACCGGAAGGTCCGTGATGCTGGTGAAGGGCACGACTTTGGGCAGCCAATTCCGGAGTCAGTTGGTCCATGAGACTTTGGCCCTGCTGAAGCAGAACTTCGTCACGGAGCTCGGGTGGGAAAGTCTGTAGAATGCTGGCCGTGTCCATGTCAGCCGGGCGTACAGTGCCAGCATTACCAGTATGCCTTCGATTTCCTACACGTCGGCGCTGCTCTTGTCGTTCCTGCTGCGCGATTTCCAAGCGGAGCTCTTCGGGCAGCGCGTCAAGGAACTCTTGAAAGACTTCGGTGGACTCTCCTGCCGGGGCTGTCTGAAGAGCCTGGGAGCGTCGTTCACTGACAGTTTGGGCAATGACTTCTTCGCGGAATTCCTCTGGAAGGGCAGCCAAGTAATCGGGGTCAATGCCTAGCTCCGTGATGTCGACTTCTTCTCCTCGAATAGTCGTTGTGACTCTGGAGGCTGAGCTGGCTTCTGGTTGGCTCGCCGGTTCGCCGCTACTCAGACTCTCCACGGCTTCCATAGCAAGCCTTTCGTCTTCCTCTGTGAAGAATGAACCGGCTGCCTCGAACGCGGCGGCGGCTCTCTCGAGGGCTGCCTGGCGACCTCGCTCCTGTTCAGCACGTTCCTCTGCTTCTTTTGTCTCTTTTTCTTTCTGCTCCTCTTCAAGTTTCCTACGGATCTCCTCAGCCTTCTTTCGGTTTTCTTCATCAACCGCCATGACCTTCTTTTGGTGCTCCACAGCTGCCGGAGTAAGAGCAGCACTGATGGCGTTGCTGAGCCTGGACGCTTCAAGAACATAATTTGACCCAAAAATCATTCTCGCTTCTTCGTTATAGCGGCTGACTGTTGACTCTGTAGTAAAAGTAACTGCTTGATAAGGCTCCTGGGTGACTTCCCGGCGATGATCGTGTCTGCCAGGGCGGATGGGCGCAAACTCCGCACGAGGACCACCAGGTCTTGTAATCTGCACGTGGAATGCTTGACCGTTATTATTGCGACCCATCATAGGCAAAAACTCCATCAGCTCGCCAAGGAAACTCATTGGTCCGTCAATCATATGGCGGCCACCGGAAGCGAACATTGTTTCCGGCAAGCGAAGTCCAAATGAGTTGGAGTTGCCTGGTCTCGAAGAATTCTCTGTCTCAGGGTCGTTACGCCTAAGTAAGGGATTCGATCCATCCTCAGCATGGTTCTGTTGACCAGCGGGCCGGTGCATACGAGAGAAGTAGCTTCTGAACTCGCCACCGTCACGTTGTGTCCCAACAAATCGGGATGGGGGGCCACCTCGATTTTCCATTCTGGTGAAGACTGGTCGGCGGTTGTTCTCCAGGAGAAGCAATCGATGCCGATCATCAATCTCAGGATCCATACCATCCCATCCGGGAGGAGCCAGGTGTGGAAGATGGTCTTCAGGCGCATAGAATTCGTCTTCATCGAAATATTCTTCGTCTTCGATTTCCTCCTCGTCTTCATCATCATCCTCCACATCATCTTGATCATCATCCATGTAATGATCATCGAGGCCATCCATAATCTCATGCCCATAGCCTTCATCGTCACCCATGATAGCGCGTGCCATGTTATCGAGAAGGTCTCTTGGCCCCATGCCGTGGATATGAGCTTCATCTTCGTCTTGCGCCTCTGCCTCATAGTCCACGTCCTCGGTTGGCTGCACTTCGTTATCGCCCATATCGCTGTCGCTTTCCCAGGCGGAGTCGTCATCAATCGGGTTTCCATCTTCGTCGACAATCTCAACACGATCTTCCATATCTTCCATATCGGCCGAGTCTGCCTCATCGTCCTCGTCGTCACTCTCTTCAACTTCATCTTCGTCGTCGTCGTCGTCGTCGTCATCGTCGTCGTCCATGATGACTTCCACGACGCCAGGTTCTCCGTGCAGGCCCTCAATGTCGCCCATCCCACTCAACTCTTCATCATCATCACTAATGTCGTCTTCGCCATCAGACATTTCCTCGTCCCCATAGTCCATCTCTTCGTCATACTCGTCCCCGTACATGTCAGCGTCTTCGTCCTCGTCTTCAGACTCAGACTCGTCATCTTCGTCTCTAGGCTCAAGCATCCCCAGAGCAGAGTTACGGTATAGATCAGGCGTTTCCTCTCGGTCATCCTCGAGGTCAGACAAGGATGACGAAGATTCGCCATATTCCTCCTCACTTTGCTCAGCCCCAGGATCAGCGGGCACTAAATTAGAGTGGCTGAGTCCTTTTGCGGTGTCCGTCAAGATTCGAAGTACCCGAAGAATATACTTAATAGCTCGCTTAACGCCAGGGTAGTTGAGAGAAAGTTCAGCGATAGAGGTGGTGAGCTTGTCCAAGTAACCCTTCTCGTACATGAGGCGCCGAATCTGTGCCTGAGAGCGAGATTGATTCTTTTCGACAACTCTAGCACCCGATCGCTGCTGGTCCTTATCACGATCACCGATCATGTGTAACATGAGCTCTGCAAGGGACTGCATACGAGAGTACCTCGTTTCAAGAGGTTCGTCGGACAAAGGCGCTCTCTCGTAGGCTCGCAGAATCGTGTCAAGCACAAATTTGCGCACAAAGAGCAGGTCTGGCTCGTCGTCATATGCGAATTTTTCTTGACTCGGGCTTGCAGGCTTCTCGCTTGTCTTTGAGACCAACGCAACGAGAACACGTTGCGTCTGTGCCGAGGTCGCAAGTTTCTTCTTCGCAGCAATATTATCCGCGGTGCCCGCAAGGTTACCCTGGCAGAGCAAATCGTATATCAGGTAATTTAAGATGCCAGTTCTAGGCTTGATTGGTGTTCCGGTAGAAATGGGAGGAGCGCTTCGCTTGAAGTTGATGAACTCGACCTTGGTTCGTGTGTAGCTTTGGAGAAGCTCAGACAAGCAATTGAGCAAGAAACACCTGTAGACAAATATCGGGTGTTCCTCGGACTTGAACTGCGGCTTCGTTTGCTTCTTGTCGCTTCCCTCGCCCGCATTCATCTCTTTATCCATTGGTTCTGAGCCAGCGTCACTCATGTCAAGCTCTGGTTGGACATCTTTTGCTGGATTTGCTGGCTCTTTGTCATCGACTTCTCTGTAGTTGACAAGCTCACAAAGAAGGAAATGAACAACGCCATCTGGATTCTCAACAACTGGGCGCTTGCTATCAGTGATTTTTGGAGCATCTGCCATTTCTTTGTCAGCCAACTCAGTCGATGGCTTGACTTCATCTGCAGTACTCGGAGCAATCACAGCGCTTGGCTGATCTTTGGTTTCTTCGGCGTCAGCTGAAGGTACTGAATCGTTGGAGGCAGTCGTGCCGTCTTTGAGGGTGAGGGTGTTCAATCTGCCTGCTGTCTCACTTTCGGCGGGAGACCATCTAGAAAATCGAAGCATTTCATTCGAGACTTCCACAAACAGCTCAGGTGCCCGAAGAGCAACGGGGGCAAGCGCTCGCAAGTAGGCAGAAACATCTGCATGCCCGTGATTGTTACGCTGGATATTGGGAAATTCGGTCTTGATCTCTGCGCGGATAATTTGACGAAGGGTCTCCTCATCTTCAACAATGTGTCTCAGTGTGGCGCTTATATGTGATGTGACCCGATGATGCTTTAGTCTCTCCGAGCCATACCCGGCCAATTGCTTAGCCATGAGGAAGAGACGCTGGAGATTCTTTTTCTGTCCCACGTGCTTTGCGAGCTGACGTCGGCGGGTTATTATTACCAAGACTCTCAAAATGGATAATGCCAATAATTCTTGCTTTCCAACACGTGGTAGTAGGTCCAGAAGAGATTCTAAAATGTTTGAGCGTTGTTGATCGCTAATGAGAGAAACACCGAGCTGAAGCACCGCAGGCTGCACAGGATCATCAACAGTTCTTGGTGCCAACCACTGAGCTGCAACTGGTCGCTCATCGTGCGATAGAAGAGGCTCCAACACAACCAAGATGTAAGGGATCCAGGGCGGTAATTCATCAGCAGCACCGGAAGAAGGGACTTCGAGGAAATCAACATATTCTGCAACCTTGTCTCGGAGACTGTCCACATTGTTGTCGAAGAAGGTTTGATCCTGGAGTAGCAAGGCGAGCAAATGAGCATAGGCGGCAATGCATTTGCCGTTCTTCTTCTTTTCCTCGGCGTCGAGTGCCAACGAAGACAGAGCAGATGTGAGAACGGTACCGACCTCCTCATGGGTTTCTCGATCTTGGTGTCGCAGAATCATTATTTGGATCAATTGTGATACTTCGATAGCGCAATCAGAATGCGTGCGAATAACATCCAACGAGCGATCAATGAGGTTGGAGCGAAGCTTGGACCTCAAAGCGTCAAGCTCCTCTTTGGTGCCTGAGAACTGAGCTCTGGAGGTCTCGCTCGTCGTTGGATTCGTTTCTACTTCAGTCACTTGAGCTGGCTCGGTGGCAGCGCCCTCTTGGATATTGTGAGCTTCTGTGTCAGCAGGACCGTCGCCATCCACGTCTTCGGTGAATGTGTCTAAAGACATGCGGTCTGGCTCGGAGGTACTGGTTCCAGTGGATGCAGCTCGCTGTCGAGATCTGGAAGACTCAGGCGTCTTGTACGTACTGACATTGGCATCCTCTATTGGTATAGGGTTTCGCGGTCCAGCAAGACCAGATTTATGAGCTCGGCAGTATTCTCGAGCCCCGGACACGTTGCCATTGGCGCGGAAGACGGCTTCATGGACGAGATCTTCGTCGAAGCCAACGTTCAGCAAGTCGTTTATGAGCACTCGAAGAGGGCGCCAATCGAAGCGAACATCGCTATAATTGAGGAGTGCAAAGGGCGCCTTGTCCTTAGGCGTCGAGGTCGGTTCATCTCCGCCAACGGCAACCATCTTCAGGATTTCTAGGATTCGCTTCGCTGTCTCATCTGAGACGTGTTCAACAAATGACGAGTCCCATAGCTCGAGTATAGGCGGCAAGATAGCACAGCGAAATTCCACGACAATTTGCTGGTAGATATTGGATACGACCTGATTTCTGTCGGTGTGACGTTGCAGATTGAAATAATTGCTCGTGTCAACCAGATACTTGCCATTCACGAGCAGAACATGGAGCTCAAGGATCTTCTTCAAGCCGAACGCGGCAACTTTGGCCTTGGAAAGTTCGTCAGGACGGCTGGCATTGGTGCCTCCACGAACAGCATTTGCGAAAATTCTGAGAATAGAATTAAGCACATCTAAGCCTCCTTGCTCCTTGAAGGCAAGAAGTACGGGGATGATGATGTAAGCGTGAGTTCGGTCAGCTTGTCTTCCGGGTTGGTGGTCAATGAGCATCTCATGGATGGTGTGCAGCATGATGATCCAATAGTGAAACTCCTTCGAGCTTGGATTGGGTGTGGCAACAGATGGCGATAGTTGATCGAGCACAGTAGATGCCAACTCCTTTGCCAGCTGCAAGTGTCTCGGCCTGGGGTAAGGATCTCCATGGGTCACCTCGCGTCTGGGAACCAACGCTTTGCCAATGCTCTGGAAAAGAGGAAAGGATGTAGGGATCATGGGATGCAGTAGCAGCTTGAGGGCCTCGTAGTTGTGGAATCGAGGGGTTCTCTGTTCTTCTTCAGTAGGTGATTTTGGAGCGTCGGACCCCTCGACTTGCTTCCAAGCGCCCGTGCTGCTCAACACATCGGGCAAAGACGTGCTGTCATTTCCGAAAACCGCATTAGTAGCGGATGGTTCCCCTTCAGGACTTGATCCAACACGCTTAATTGACCAGTGCTGAGGAACAGCAGCCAGCTCACCGGCCTCTTCCGCAAGAACACCTCGAAGTAAAGGGCCCAACGATTTGATCAGTTGCAAGTAGTAATCAAAGGCATTGACCGGGTAGAACTGGAGTGAGTGCGACCGGGAAGTGTTGAAACATTCAGATAGGATCTTGATAAAATTCTGCGCATTCAAAAGGGCCTTGACCATCCTGGTACCTGACAACAAGGGCTCGGGAAGCTTATCATTCGGAAGTTGCAGGTTCGGCGAGAGAAACTGACCGAAGTACGGTGGAAGAGCTTCTGTCTTCGTAGATAGGGGCCGAAGAATGTCGATTGAAGCTTGAGCACGTTTCAAAAGAGATGGCAGACTTCGCACTGGGGCATGCTCTACCAGCAGCACAATGACTGCATTGATCGCTCTAGCCGCCAGCGAGTCGCTGTAGCTAGCCGGAAGACTAGGCAATTCGCAGATGTCGAGAAGTAACTCGATACCGCCTTTTTCGACAAAGTTGGTCTTGATAAAGGTGCTGGAAAGATAGGAGCTCAGAAAATTGGCCAAGGCATAAATATATGGCGTCACAGTATCAGGCTTCTTCTTTGGAGAAGTTTCACCTGTGTTGTCTCCAACAATCTTGGGAGTCGCCGAGTCCTGCATAGTTACGTCTGAATCACTGTCTTGCCTCGCAGACAAAAGTGCCCCCTTCTTTTCTGCGACCTGCCCATGTTCATCAATGGAAACGATTCTTCCGTTGCTGTCGGTACCGAGCAGACGAACACCCCAGTTGTCTTCCTCAGCCTTGCGAATGCCAAGATAGCGAACTTTCGCAACCATATCGATGACTGCATTTGAAATTGCAGTCCTCAGAGGAGGGTGGTGGCGAGCAAGCTCGTCGAAGCTTCCGCCGATAGCAGTGGCCAGGTCCACATCTATTTCCATGCACCTGACGTGTTCAGGGCTCTCGAAAATTTCGAAGTAGCTGTCAAAGGCGCGAGACGATACCACAAGCTTCATTCCAGAATTGTTAAGAGAGATGGAGTTCAGAACTTGAGGTACTACATTGATAGCCTCAGAGGATGCCAGGATGCCTCCGGCAACAACATCACCGTGTTGAGATGCACGAAGAGTCTCTTCGGTCGGAGGATGTGGTCGAGAATCCTTCTCAATCATGGCTGTTACGTCAGACCCTTCTGAAACATCGTTTGGGCCGTCTTCTAAATCTCTTGTTTCATCCTCTTGCGATGCGTCGGTGATTCTTCGACCAGTGATCGCTTCAAGGTACGTCTTGATCATGCCGGATTCAGAAATTGCTGCGTAGCTGGTTGGGTCATTATTGATGAAGTCGCTCAAAATAAGAACTGAGTTCGTCCAAATGATAGAGCCAAAGCAGGTCTTATCCCTGATGATGTCGCGTAGGCTGGCAAGAAGATCGGATTTCTCCGCTAAATTCCGCAATAATCGTTCTGTGTTACCGCTGTAACTGTACGAGTTCGACATGATGCGGTGAATATATTTCAAAAGCCACTTGAGAGTTTGTTGCTGGTAATACGGCACCTCATAGTCGACGGCACTTGACTGATGATCTTGTGTGATACCCTTGGAGGTTGCTACCAAGTGTTTCGCCTCAGTCACAGTGTCGACAACCAGTGTTGAAACTGCATCAAGACCATCAGCACTGAAAAAAGCTGTGAACGCATGAGGATATGCCCATATTAATCCATCAAGGAAGGCCAAGACCATTGAGTGATGCCGCTCAGCTACAGGTGAACGGATGTTCAAGATGTGGACAAGAATGTCCATAAGACCTGAAGACGCCATCTCACTTCCAGTTCTTGTCGCCATAGACAGGTTCAGAGTGAGGGAGAACAGGTTGTTGCGCCAATTGTCAGTCTCAGTCACTTGGTCGCCATCGTCTTCGGGCTTAGTATTCTCCATACCAGCCACGGCTTTGCGAATGACATATAGAAGAATGCCGTGGTTGACGTTGGCATTGAGAGCGGACAGAACATCTTGACAACGGGAAGTAAAGCTAGAAATGGCCTCCATTAGTGCAAGGGAGATTGTCTGAAGCCACAGAGGTGCCTCCGCGTTACCATCAGACGACGGATGAATGAGTTCGGCGAGTTGGTAGGCGAGTTGGTATCGGCGGGTCTCGTCCATGTCTTGTCTGAGAACTTTCTCCACGAAGTTGGACTCGGTGTGGATGTAGGCTAAATTGGTGATAGCAAGCAACCGCGCTCCGAGAATTTGCTGGCGAGACTTTTGAGATGCAGTGAGAGCTTTGGCGACTCTAAAGTGGTGGAATGCCTCGTAACGGGAGGTTTGGCTCATGTTAGATGGAAGTTTGGCCATCAGCTGTTTCATGGACGATGAGACAACCATTGACTGTGGAATGTCAAATGTTCTCTGTGCAGACCCATCCGCCTCATCTGCGAGTCCTGGCGTGCGATGGAACACTGGAGATGGCTCCTCGACATGGGCGCTGCGAGCCTTGGGGGTATGTTGAGTGGTTCCCGCTACGGTCGAGCTACGACGTAGAGGTGTCGGCGTGGAGGGTTGGGAAGACCGACCAGCTTCCACAGGCGCATCATGAGATACTTTGGGATCTTCGGGATAATATCGTATCTTGACATCGCCCCAGTCTGCCCAGCGCTGATCACTAGATGTGGCAAGTGCCACCAGATCTGTGGCATGAGTTTTCGGGGTACTCCTAGACTGTGACGACGCTTTATCCTTGATTTGTGAAGTGGGTGTCGCTGTCGGGTTCGAGTCGGCTAGAGTTGTTGTTGTTGTCTTGGTAAAGGCCTGTGCTATCTGCTGAACGCGATCTAAGTTAATGTTGTAGTGGTTCGCGAGAAGTGCGGCGCTAATGTGCCTTGACGAGTTGCCGATTCGCTTCACCGAAGCCTGGTATCTCTGTGCAAGCTCGGACCCAACCTCGAGAGCAGAGATCAGGAGTGATAGGGATGTGCTGTTTAAGATATGACTCAGATGAGCGCTGCTCGCGTAAATGCTCCTGTTTCCGCAGTGTTCAAGCAGTAAGCGCGTAAACTTCAAGATGGCTTCGACTAGTTCACGGTCTCCTTCTCCAGTGTATCCCAGCTTTTGCAACTCTTGGTCGTCCCATTGCTTCTCGTCTGCAAAGTCTCCCTCTCCACCATGGTTACGGAGGATGTGAGAGTCGAAGTCTTCAATTTGGGGTCCGAGGGATAGCTTGTAGGTGGTGCAGAAGGCGTCGAGAATGGCATCGAAGCGGTTCAAGAGAGGAATCCAGTGATACAAATCACCTCGTCCGAATGGCCATCGGGTTGGGTATGTGGCGAGATGTTGTGGCAGTAGCGGAAGGGAGATTGTGGAGGCGGCCTCGACGTAGCTTTTAAGCCAGGGGGACTGTAGGATTCAGGTTAGTGTATCGGATTTGAAGAGAATGCTTATGTGCAATGGGAAATTACCAAGGTGTCGCGATGCTTGGGTTGCATCTCTCTTGTGATTCTGCCCATTGTGAAAACGAAAGCGGCGGGGCCGCATAAACAAATACAGACGTCCCCTCCACTCTCTTATTCAAACTGTCGTGACAGCTTGCTCGCCTAAGCGGAGTGTCCTCAGCTGGACAACCCCTGGACGCTTGGTATTCGGTTGGTGTGTAGACGGTTAAGGCGACGGGGAGCGCTCGCTTGGGTTCTGGACAAGCTGTAGGGTTTGTGTAAACGCGATGGGCGACTTCGGGGTGTCAGACCGGCGACCGGCGAGTTGATTGGAAGTATGGAAAGCTCAGAGTAAAAGGGATTGGGTGGCTGTTGTGGTGAGCCTCGAATCACGAGTCGGGCGCAGCTCTGAAGGCGGGTGCAGGTCGCCGTCAAAGAGCTTTTCCTAACTTTTAATTGTGACGTAGGCGATACTGGATAGCGTCGGCGGGAAGTCGTACTACCGAGGTGCAGTCGGAGAAAGACACCCAGCTTTGCTATTAATACATAGAAGACCTAGTCAGAATCTGGATGGTGATGCTGGAGTGGTGTTGGTGATGGTGATGAGGAGAAGAAGTTTGGTATCGAAAATATTGAGGCAAGGCCCTCCAGGCGCTATGAGGTGGGCCTCTGCGTACCTAATGGGTTGTGTTAAGCGCAGAGCAAGTTGGAGGAGGGGTGTGGTTGGGGCGGTCGGCAACCAGGTATCTTTTGGGAAGGATTTGGGTGAGTAGGTACACGCCAAGGTGGGGAAGATTGTAGCTCTGTCAGTCAGGACCAAGCCACAGTTGGTGGCAGCAACGAGCGAACAACTCAACAGAGCCCAGATTGAATCATTAACTTAGTGGTAAAAACTCGCCAGCGCGAGGAAAGAAGCAGACAATACCAGTCGACCAGAGACACGCGTAGAGGTAAAATAGGCACCGAATGGCCGGCGCCAGCAGAGAGTCAGACACCCGCGAAAAGGTCTCTTTCGAGGAAGCTTAACGCTGCCCATGGTCTGCCCCACGTGTCAATCTGCTGTCAATGATAATTCGAGGCAGGCCGCTTCTGCGGATAATACCCTGCACTGGGACTGGGCTTTTTGGCATTTGCTACGGCTCGAGCTACGCTCTTGCTAATGGGATAAACTTTTGACGACCCTTTTCTCTCATGGAGTCGCTGTATTATGTGTCGTCTGGTTCCGGGTATGCGTACCTCGTGACTTGGGTGTGGCCACGAACATGCCAATAGTGCCCAACAGGAGTGGTGAGCAGGCTGCGGATTCTACGTGCAGAATGTGGCGATATTGAATCAATGTACGCAGTGAGAACATGACGCTGAAGCTGCAGGCAACATATACAGATGACAGGACCCGTCAGCCCGTCCCGAGATTCTGGTAGTTCGTGTACCAGCGAAAGCTGCTACGTCCTCGGCGTTGATCCCTTCCACAACACCAAGACATCGGCGGATTCGTGGAGGGCTGGCCTGGAAGCGGGACAATTCAATGTCAACACTGAAAAGCTGTCGCGACGACAGCGCGCCTGGCCGTGTCATGGTTTTGCGGGGCAGAGTGTTTGATCTTACAGAACAAATGGGATGCTTTAGCTGCACGGCGTGAGCATGCCTAGAGTGATCATGCGAGCACCGGTACGACCTCGACTAATTCCGGAACGTCGGCGGAACTGCGGCTCACTGCCATGAGAGTAGCCGCAGGATCGCTGGCAAAGGAGAAGCAAACGGCCGAACAAGTACAATATATCTATCGAACGACGAAGCGGGATCATCGACGGCTTTTTTTCCTTTTCTGTCAAAAGCTTCTGATATAAAGTCATCGCGCAGGCATTTTGCTGACAGACATGACGGGGAAAAATTAAAGCCACCTTTCGTCAACAGGGCGGCGATGGGGCTAAGAGGCTGCTGATGAGTCGACTACCTATGTACCTTGCATAGAAAAGTTGATTTTAGGTAGGTAGGTATTAGAATGGATTTATGAGTATTATTGCTAGAGCAGAAGATAGGTAGGTGCCAAGACCAAGTGCATACCATAGCTAGGTAGATTTGGCGGGCAACGGCTGACCTAGTAGCTTTTGGTTTAGCGCTCCGTATTGCTAGAGTAAAGAGTGAGAAAATGACGATATAGGTAATTGTCACAATACCTATAGTAGTAAGAGGTAGCTGCTTAGAACACCTATTTGTCCGCAATGACAGGCGATCTGGCTCTCTGTAGATGGATCACTGGACGCCCACACATCCACAGCATAGCGCATGAGCATCATCACCATAAACATTAATTAATTCTTTGCAGAACAGCGCCACAGACCAAGAGCGCCGCCGGAGATCATGAAATGGCAGACGGGCGTACAATGCCATGAGAGGATCACAGGGGGCTGAAACGACGCTAAACCCGACAACGGGTTGGCGCGCGCTGAGACGCTGGGGGCCAGTGCCAGCCCACTGTTGGCTGCAGAGTTCCTGATCAACTGATGAGCCTTGTCCGCGCTTATTATAATTTACAGTTCGCAGCATGGATGCCACGGCAGAACAACCTAGGCAACGGGCATCCACAGAAACAATTCCAATCATTCTGCCTTGCCAAGAACAACCCCCCTGCACCATAATGCTGGATATAATAATTCTTATAACATGCTAGGTATGCTTCACTGTTTCAATTTCAACACGCTAGGAAAGATTCTTTGTACGTACTAAATCACATCAACTTCTAGCAAAGGTCCCCTGCCCACAACGCACCTCCCCCCCCACAGCCGTAAAAGCGTGCAAGCGGCTCCAGTTAAGGGGAATGGCAAGGGGGCCGTCCACATCACCAACTCCCAGCGCCACCACCCCTAAGAATAAACTAAACATTGTCCTCGAGGTCCGCGCCCCTCTCAACCATCCTCCACGTCGTTGCCACCGTTTCCTTCTCTTCCAGTCACGCATCTTCTACAGCAAACATACCCTTCAGATATAACAGCATCATAGTCGCTTCCCTTGCCTAGCTGGCCTAGCATACCACTGCTGCGGATGCACGTGCGTCCTGCGCTTTGAGCCATCACTACATCACTGCATCACTGCACGATCGCACCACAAGACTCGCGGCCTCCCGCCCTTCTTCGATTCTCTGATTTCCACGCAAGCATGTCTCAGCACGACACCGCTCACGACGACGAGCACAAACCCGTAGACAACAAAAACACTTCGGTAGCTTCCGATGGTGAACCTGTACGTGCTCTCATTGCGCTGCCGCCCCTCCAATGCTCCATGTCCTGCCAAGCAAACACCAACAGCCGAACGACTGCTGCGTTCCCAACGGAACTAACATGCCGCAGGCTACCGAAAATGACGAATCATTCGAAGATGCCGTTGATGCCGTCGATTCTGTCTCGGTACGGTCTCTGACCAAGAGAGCCGTCTCAAGCTCCAGACCTCCTGCTCCTGAAGAGCCACATGAAGCTCAAATCACCGATTCTACACACGACCACGCTCAACAAGCCGAACAAGAAGCTGAATTGGAACCCGATGTCAAGTCGCATCGCGACTCTTCGCCCCTGCCTCGACGACTTTCTACCACTTCAAACCTCGACAACGTCAATCTCGACGACGAGACCGCCCCCTCTGCCGACGGTATACATCCATCTGCCACAAGACCCAGTTGAGCAAGCTACTAATCCTCTGCAGAAGAATCGAAGGCGGTCGAAGACGAAAAACCTGCCAAAACCTTGTCTCTCGGCAGTATCACGAGCGCTCTGCCCTCCATGCCCTGGTCTCCCTCTGCTGGTACATCGCCTGCAAAGAGCCCTGGAGCAGCATCTATTGCCGCATCGGCGCCACCCTCCACAATTGCCGCAACGCAACCTCCGCCACCGACAAGGAAACTTACCGGCGCCTTTTCGTGGCTCTCCCGAAACTCATCCGGCAAAGACGCTGTGCCAACACATCAGACTACACAACGACGGAACACTGCCAGCTCCGTTGGCACACTGACCAGTAATCCCGAAATGATGCTCGGAAAGCTCGAAGAAGAAACCGAAAATGGAAAGACGGAGTCTAGGAAAAGTCTCAAGGACAGATTCAAGCTGCTTCGTCTACAGCAGGAGGCAGGAATCCCCCCCCATGCGCTCGAAGATGACAATGGTATCAGCGGGGCTGGTCTCGGGTTGGCCCACGGCGACGCTGCATCAACTACAAGCGATCTCGCTTCACCTGGCCCAGTGCCGACTCCCACTGTTGATCTCGCACCTGGAACCGTATCCGGGGTTAATGCGGGCCCTTCCGCGATGCCAGAGTCTCAAGTAGACTGGGACTTGTGGCAGTCAGTCGTCTATGAGGGCCCAACCGTTGTTGCGCGCACCAGTGCCGAAGAACTGAACCGCGCCATCACAACCGGCATTCCAAGTGCCATCCGAGGTGTCATCTGGCAAGTGCTGGCACAGAGCAAGAACGCCGAGCTAGAGTCTGTTTACAAGGACTTGGTCGTCAAGGGCACAGACAAGGAAAAGAAACGTCACAGCAATAGCACCACTGTCAGCTTGTCCAGCAGTGGCACCAGTGCTCAGAATGGAGAAGCTGTAAACTCATCGGCATCTTCAGTTAAATCTGACCGCTCTGGTACAAATGCCAGCATGTCATCCAAGGCAGAAAAGGCAAGCGAGCCAAGCCCAAAGGCACAGGCACTAGCGGCCGCTGAGCGTAAAAAGAAGGAAAAGGAAGAAGCCGCGGCCCTTCAGAAGCTGGAGAAAACCATCCGACGCGATCTTGGCGCTAGAACTAGTTACTCCAAATATGCTGCTTCAGCAGGTTTGCAGGATGGCTTGTTTGGTGTCTGCAAAGCATACGCTCTCTACGATGAAGGCGTCGGCTATGCGCAAGGCATGAACTTTCTGATCATGCCCCTGTTATTCAATATGCCGGAAGAAGAGGCCTTTTGCTTGCTCGTGCGCCTGATGCACAACTACGACCTTCGAGAACTCTTCATTCAAGACATGCCCGGCCTTCACATGAGACTCTATCAATTTGAGCGCCTGCTGGAGGACGTTGAGCCAGCCTTGTACTGTCATCTCAAGCGTCGTGGCATTTCTCCCCACCTCTACGCCACACAATGGTTCCTCACCCTTTTCGCCTACCGCTTTCCCTTGCAGCTTGTCCTCCGAATCTACGATCTGATTCTCTCCGAAGGTCTCTCCGCTATTTTGAGATTTGGCATTGTTCTGATGCAAAAGAATGCGAGTCTTTTGCTCGGCATCTCTGATATGCAGCAACTTACGACACATCTCAAGGACAAAGTCTTTGATGTGTACATTGACAAGGATCCTAGTGCGGGAAGCTTGCTAGAGAATGGGTTTTTCGGCAGTTCAAGTTCGGGCATGGATAAGGAGGTTTATAGGGCCGATCAGCTAGTCAAAGATGCGTCCGAAGTCAAGATCACTCCCGAAACGCTCAAAATGTACACTGCTGAGTGGGAAGAAAAGACGAAGACGGAAAAGGACCGCGAATCAGAGCTCCAGGACCTCAAGATGGCTAACCAGAGCTATGCGATTCAATTGCGCAAATTGGAAGAAAGAATCGAGGCATGCGATCGCGAGCAAGCCGATCTTGCGACCGAGCTTGTGCACACAAAGGTCGAAAACCACGAGCTGAAAGATGAAAATGAAAGCCTCAAGGGCCAAGTTCAGGAGCTTCGAGTTGTGATCGAGAAGCAACCACTCGAAATCGAAGAAACCTGGAAGCTCGAAAGAGACAACCTCATGAAGCGTAACGAAAACGTCCACGAAGAAAACAGGAAGCTAGAGCAGGAACTGGCAGAATTAGAGGAGGTTCTTGTAAAGACCAAGTTGCAATACGCCGAGGTACGCTAGCTTTACTGACTCATCAAATCCCGACTAACCCTGTGCTTGCAGATCAATTCTCAGCACGAGACGCTCAACAGAAAATGGAGTGATCTTAAACGGCAATTCGCATAATTCGGGCTCAGACCTTGCCTCAATCTCACTGAGCGGATGCAACAAAGGAATAGTAACTGTAGAACAGTTGGCACTGTACATATCACCTTGATCAAAATCGCACACAAGGCGCTTGTTTGCAACTACACATTGACGTACCGGATGGTGGCAATAGAAATGACTTTGAGTGGCACTGTGGTTTGGCATGTATGCATGATTCTGTCAACGTGGCCAGGCGGACTGGCAAGAGCAAGCGCATATCATTTATGCCTACCTAGGCAAACTTTTTTGTTTCTTAGTTACGCATAACGCATAGAATACGAGCATTGGCCAGAAGGAAAATAAAGGACAGCAACAATGCTACAACAATGCACACAACTTGGAAAACTCCCACAGAATTCACGAGTTTTTGGATAAGACGATTGAATTCATGTAATTTTATTTTTGTGTTTGCAAACTCCCTAATGGACCCAATCCGATGCTTACGTGAAGCTCATCATGCCCTGCAAATGCCAAACGTGGAATGTGCAAAAGGCAGGGACAATAATCCTTGAACACCATACCGAAACAAGGCCTGAAGATACAGTACACAGCTACCAGACAGTGCTTGTCCTCCCGGCCGAGCCAAGGCCAAGTTTTTCTCCTTGATTCCAACAAAACCAAGCAAACGTTCCGCAACGAACCCGTTTACTTGTGGAGCTTCTTCTGGTAGAAAGCGAGCTCCTCGCCCTCGAGGATATATCCGTCGCAGCGGCCGGACTGGCCGGGGCGGGAGGAGATGATGGCGAAGAGGCGACCGGCCTCGAACTGCTTCTCGATGGTGTTCTCGACCTTGCCGGCGGCGGCGTAGCGCTCAGCCTGCTTCTTCTCAACCGACTTGGAGCGCTTGACCTCGTCCTCCTTCATACCCTGGGCCTTTTGGCGACGACGGCCGAGGGGCTGGCCGTAGTGAGCCTCGTACCACTGGCGGAAGGGCGCGGCGTCGACCTGGACGACGGCGCTGCGGGTCAGCGTGTTGGTGCGGACCAGCTCGTTGTTGGACGGGTGGTAGGCGACGGCGATGACACGCGTCTTGCGTGTGCAGCCTTCCGAGGCCCACGCAAAGTTGCCAGAGTCGAGGCGCAGAGCGCGGTACTTGTGGTTGCCGCCGCGGGTGCGGACGGTGTGAACACGCTTGGCGCCGATACGGGTGTTGGCACCCTGGCGGCCAGCCTCGAAAGCGCGCTTCTTCCCTGTTGTCAAAGGTCAGAACGCATGTTCTCAAGCAAATGCTGAAACATACGGGCTTTCGGGATGAGAGAGGACGCGAGCAACTGGTTGCACAAGAACCTCCTTCTCTCCGCTGTCACGCAGAGAGGGTAAAGGAAAGTGGCAGCCCTTTGCTCGGTCCTTCTTCAAAACACAGATATATATTTTTCCCATTGTATGTTATAAGGATCAGTACGCACGGTAGTAGGCACGCTTGGCACCGGTGGCGGAGCGCTTGTGACGGGAGTCGCGAGAGATACCCATGATTGCGAGTTCTGCAGAGAAAGACGAGGTTAGCACGATGTGCTTTGTGTGATTGACAGAAGAAGGGACAGAAGCCCTGGGTGACAGCGCGACTGGCAATCGGCATTCGACAGTGTCCAACCAGCACAAACGACACCACAAGGAATGGTACTCTTCGAAGTCGAGTGGAAGTCGCTAGTGGTGTGTTGAACAAGGTCGTTGCCGTCGTTTTCGTCGTTTGATCCTCAAGGCGTAAAAAAGATTCACTAACCTGATGATTGTGCTGCTCACCAGTTGCAATCTAAAATTGCCGGATGGATGTGAGAGGAGTGAACTTTTCGACTTGGACCCGGTGGTGGAGGGCACAATTGGAGCGAAAATTGTGGTTGTGGGCTGGGGTTGCGCTAGCCCCAGGTACGTACCCTGGCATTGCTGGCAGTCAGGGCTTCCGCGGCTGATGGTTGTTCCGTTACCCATCATCAGAAACGGTCACGTGCAAGTAGTCTGCAAGCGAAGCCCAAACAGGAAGGTGGGTCACTGCGAGATAGCGCTAGCGCCAACTGATCTGATGGGCTCAAGCCTCACAGGTACTTTGAACCTTTCCACTTACTCTTACATGTCCGGTGCAAGTCCCTCAAAATTGTTCGTTTGCTTTGTCTCTTCCAAGTAGTGAAGCCGTGCCCGAGAACCACGACTTCTGATAATGTCTAATTCACTGCTCTCGAGGGCTAGTCGTTGTCCGAGGAGACAGCGCCGCCTTTTCCTACCCCCACACCGCACATCGTAGCGTGTGATTCTTGTTCGTGACATTTATCACCGCTCTAAGCAATATGGTGAACAAATGCTGCAGAGTTTTCGCATCTATATTTAGTTTCCGAGTATCACATGATGCTTGCAGTGAAGAAAGATTTGATCAATGCACTTTCATCTCATTCTTCTGATGTCTCTCATCACAAGCAACAGTTGCTCGTTTACCAGCGGTTTGCCAACCTCACACTAGCCGAGGCAGGACGATCGTCTGCCAAGTGTCGCTATTCGTTTGCGACCCTCAGATCAATTCAGTGGGGGGAGGAAATAACTCCTTTGTTCCAGATCAAATTCTGATTCTCCAACCTCTATTTGAGTTGCTTAAGGAACAGCCGTCAATTTTGCGGCTGCTGCGGGATCCAGTAACCAGCCGATCTATCAGCTTTCGCTCCTCTAAGTGCTGGAATGTCTTCTCGACTCGTCTTTCAAATTTCGCTATTTGCCAGTGCAGAGTATGACACTGCCCGGGACCTTGCAGCCTTGCGACCGGAAGCTGATGAATCCCTGTGCTGCGATATTTGAGCCCGACGGGTCGACTATCCAGCAGTGTCACAGTGCAGACACTGCCGTCTTGTGCAACGACGATCCACGTGGGCCGAACCCGAGCAAACTTGAGGGCCCAACTCCAGATTTCTTATCCATCTCTTCTACTGTACATGAAACTCACCGGAAGTCTCCTTTTCTGATAGGTACTGACAGGCGAGCTAGGTTGAGAGGCATTACGCGGGAAATCACCCGGCCAGCTGGTCCCCGGACCATCCGTCTCGATACCCCCCGTATTATGCATTCCCAGACTTCACCTTTGGCTTGCCAATGAATATTAATTCATCAGGACACAGCCCCGAAAACACATATTTTCACCACCCAGCACCCTGGCTGTCACCTGCGCCACTCCCATTCGCGAGTCCTCTATATCAGCACTACCATCTCTTTCCACCTCACAGAAGCCATCCATTTACCAAAGAGGCAGCCATCGGCGTCACATTCCGAGACATAGAGTCGTCGGGCAATGCAAACAGCGCTATGCAACCGAGTCAGCGTCGTGACAACTAGTATTCACACGAAAGCAACTCGTCCACTAGCTCACGCTCCTCGGGACACATCGAGTCACCCATCTGCTCGAATGTGACATCACAACGCAGCTCCCGGCGCGAGAGTGCAAACGCCCGGCACTTCTCAGCCCCATCGTCAAATTCGTACGCGACGCTCGCGAGGAGTAGCGTGAGAAAAGGCGTCATCGGAGATGCAACCAGTCGGGCACATCAGTCGAGTCGCCGGGCGCCTGCAAATGCTCCTCTGGAGCCTGCAGAATTCCGGCGTCGACTTGGTAGCAGAATCAAGCTTGATGCACCGCTGAGCGCTGCCAGCGCAGATACGCCGCTATGGTCGCATTCGAAACGATGGACGAGCGGCGAGAAGAAGGAACTTATGGCGTATCAGAAAATGCGCCAGAATATCCATTACATTGGCGCTGATGGCTCGCCATTTGTGCCCCAGAATGCCGCCGAGCTAGCAGCGCTGAAGGTCATGATGGCCGAAGAGCGGCGGCGGGTCATTGCGATCAAGGTAGAGCGACTGACGGCGGAGCTATCAGAAAAGGGTACGCTGAGCCCCAGGTACTCAATCAAGGGCCACTCAATTTTTGCATCGACGGGCAATTGCTTTGACAGAGAGGATAATAGGACAAGGGAAGGAGCTTGGCCCACGATTGTGCAACTCAAAGAGGAGGGAGACCGGCGCGCCGACGGTGCATGGCGCCGACTTCCGCATCCCGCAAAGGTGTATGGTGGGAGTTGGCAGCGAAACGTCAGTGTTGATTTGCTAGGTGGACAATCTTTCGGCATATGGCCTGTGGATGGGCTTGCTGAAGGGGTAGAAGAAGGTGGGAGCCATGGACTAGACGAGAGGGACATACCAAATTGGCTTTGTGAGCTAATTGACAATTGACGTCTGAAAAGATATGACTGCAAGGAGCAGGATTTCTAGGCTTGGAAATATGATGTAGACAATTTCAACACGTAAGTTGCTGTTGATAAGAAGTATTGCCCAACTTAGCATGTGAATGTGCTGTGTAAGTGAGGCAACTAGTACGTACCGGTGAAGCCTCGTCTTCCAATTGACAGCCCACGTTGGTGCGGTCGTTTGATATAAAGCATTCAAAACAAAAGCTAGAGAATCACGCCGCAATAGCGAGAGTCCAGAAATAACGAATCAGTCTACTGAAATCATCCCTAGTTTGTTCTACCTATTGGTGATGAAGCTGCTGTAAGTGCCACCTTCAAGCTATCAGCCCTCTGTACCGAATCGACCCACTTAAAAATCGAATCTACTGTGCCATTCCCAACAACTTCTTGTTAACGCAGGCCAGTTTCCCTCTTTCTTCTTTCTCGTCGCGTCACATTGTCGAATACATCTCCCCGGACAAACACGACTCCGACAAAAATGGCGGCCGCTACCACGCTCAAGCTTACCAACCGCTGTACGTTGCCCGTCAACGATTGCCCCTCAAACCGTCTTGCGAGCACTTTGCTAACACAGCTGCTCCTTTCCCCCCCACTACAGCGCCGAAGCAGCCCATCAAGCGTCTTCCTGCCAGCGTCGAGCTGCCCGCGGGCGCGACCGTCGAGGATGTGAAAAAGGCCATAGCCAAGCAGGCCGGGATCGGTGACTTTAACCGCATTGGCCTCTTCGACACGGCCACCAAGAAGACGATCAAGGACCGCAAGGCTCTCGTCACTGACATCCCTGGCGTCTCTGACGCCGGCGAGCTGCTCGTCAAGGACCTCGGTACGCATCCCGTGCTCCGCCTTCCAAACGGCGATATGCGACTAACAGAAAGCGATAGGGCCCCAGATTGCCTGGCGCACCGTCTTCCTCATCGAGTACTTTGGCCCGATCCTCATCCACCCCGCCGTCGTCGCGGCCCGCCCCTACATCTTCCCCGGTGGCGACGCGCCCATGTCCAGCACGCAGTGGCTCAGCTTTGGCTTGATCGTGGCGCACTTTCTCAAGCGCGAGTTTGAGACG
The DNA here is from genome assembly GCA_030782485.1 of Beauveria brongniartii. NCBI lineage: Eukaryota > Fungi > Ascomycota > Sordariomycetes > Hypocreales > Cordycipitaceae > Beauveria > Beauveria brongniartii. Next base: position 123,331 of record JARJPP010000348.1, read on the forward strand.
GCCTTTGTCCACAAATTCTCCGCCAACACCATGCCCGTCTCCAACGTCTTCAAGAACAGCTTCTTCTACTGGGCCGTTGCCGGCCTCCTCTGCGCCGTTTCCATCTACTGGCCGCGTTCGCTCGCCGCCAAGGCAAGCGAGCCGGCCGTCGACGCCGTCGGTACCGCCCTCTATCTCTTTTGCGAGATCGGCAACGCGCTTGTCCACCTCTATCTGTCGAGCCTTCGCTCCGCGGGCGGCACCGAGCGCAAGATTCCCCACGGCTACGGCTTCGGCTTCGTCACCTGCCCCAACTACATGTACGAGATTCTCGCGTGGGTCGGTGTCATCATTGTCAGCCGGGACTGGACCGTGGCGCTGTTCATTGCAATTGGTGGCGCGCAGATGTTCGTCTGGGCCAAGGGCAAGGAGAAGGCGTACCGTAAGGAATTTGGCGACAAGTACAAAAAGAAGCGTTTTGTCGTGCTCCCTGGTCTTTTGTAAACGTCATGACGCTAGCAGAAAATGTTGATCACGCTTCAGCTAATTCAGCCGTGTCACTGGAAAGTTTGCAGTTGACTGGCTAGCTACCTATGTCGTGCAGCCGCTAATGAAATATGATCATAACCAATCTAGATAGTGAAAGGTGTCGTAATGCGTATTAAAGTCCATATATGTGATTCGTTCGGTCCATGAATATTGATATCATTACCAAGAATATTGTCCCTCAGCATGTCGTAGACAGAGACGCCGTCTCCGAGTTTTTGGCCTTGCCCGTGCCATCTACCGTGCTCGACTCCCCATCAAACAAGCTTCGACTTGCGTCAGACGTGACCTCTAGGCCGTTCATTGCCACATCAATCTCCTCTGCCTTGCCCTTTCCTTGGTCACTCCTTCCCTCACCATCCACCTCATCCATCTCCTCCCCCCCGCCCGCAGGCTGCTCTCCATCCAGCGTCCGCCCGCAGTCGCTGCAGCTGCACTCGCTCCCAGACCCAGACCCAGACCCGGACCGCGAGCCGTCATCACCACCACCACGGCGACGGTTCGCCAGCCTAACCGTCTCCTCCAGCACTAGGAAGCCGCGCTCCAGCACCTCGGCCCAGTTCTGCACATTGCCCACCTCCTTGAGACGCCGCGCCGCGCCGTCGGCCTCGCGAGCTAGCCGCTCCCGCTCCCGCCGCAGCGCCTCCGTCGCCGCCAGCACGTCTCGCTCCTGCCGGTCCAGCGCGCCCGCGTTGTCGTGCAGCATTTGCGCCCGGCCCTGCAGCTCCGTGTCCAGCATGTTGCCCATGGACGCCACCACCGCCGCCCGCGCCTCGGCAATGTGGCGCTGCGTTTCGGCCGACGGCAGCGTCGCGAGGAGCGGCGACGGCGGAGTGGCGTGCTGCTGCTGCTGCTGCTGCTGCTGGGGTTGCGGCGGCGCAGCAGCAGGATGAGGCTGATGGAAAGCGACGGCTGGGTTGCGGACGCTCGAAGTCGTCGCGGGCGTGACACGGCTAGCCGAGTGGGAGGACGAGGAGCCGGACGAGGCTACGGCGCGGCGTGAGGAGCCGGTGCTTGTGTTGCTTGCGCCGCTGGCGCTCATGGCGACTTGTGGCAACGCTTGGTGGGGGTACTGTGGCGGCTGCGGCTGCTGCTGCTGCTGTTGTTCCGTTGTCGCTATGGTGCCCGGTAGCGCGCGCACTTCGGACATTTTTTGCTTTTGGCGACGCGGACGGTTCAGGCTTGAGGCATGTAAAATAGAGAGGGCTCAATCACAAGATGATAGCATGGATGGGGCTTGGAGGCTTGCAGATGCAGGTGATCATGTAAGTTGATCGGTGTGGTGGGGTGATGTTGCGCCCGCCTCCCCTTGCATGTATCGTCCTGGTCCATGGACCATCCCACTGACAGTACAGGTCCAAAATGAGGCTATTATGCAACTGCAAACACTGTTCTATGGCCGTCGACATGCAGTTGGCAGCAGTCGATGGACACGCATTCATCATCAGTACAAGTACCCCGGCAAATCTTTCGGCAAAACGACAAACATTACAGTCATATTATTGCGGCAGCTCGTTGACCAGCAAGCCCTTTTACTAAACATGCTGCGACATCCAAGATAAATACTATTCCACATTAAATCACTGAATCCATGCCATTCCAAACGCCATTGCTATGCTAACCCGGTAGCTGAAAGAGAAATCGCCGGTAATACATGTAACAATCATAATACATAATCCAAAAGTCGCATTTGCGTAGTGCTGCATTCTATTTTGTTAATAATTCGAGGTTGGTGTAGGAGCCCCGTCTGAAGAGAGCGAGGATATGGAGGACAATGAACTGAGGTTCGAGTGACCGCGACTCATTGGACCGCTCCTTGACATCGAAATGCCAGGGTTGGCAATTAGTGCGTCGGCCCGGTCAAAGACGTTGCCGTGGAAAGCCCTGGCAAAGGAAGCGCTTTGAGGCGTCACAGGAACTGTAGCCTGCATCGCGGGACCGAGAGCTGCGCTCTGCGGTGTGATAGGGACGTTTGAGGGCGACATAATGCCGTTCGGATACATGCCGGGGCCAGGTACTCGAATAAGGTGCTGCCAAGGAGACTGCACGATCAAGTTGCTAGTGTCTTTGACCATTTGTTGGATAGGCCGCAATCGAACTCGAGTGTCGGGTGGTAGAGGAAGGCGCTTAGTCAACTCCTTGACCATTCCAGCTGTGCTCGCCCAGCTGGAGAAGAAATTCCTGCACAAAACACCAAAGCCCGGCTGCACACGTAGAGTTGGGTCCTTTCGTCTCAAATGGCCTATCTGATTCTTGAGCACCTCACTTTGCTGAACGGTATCGCTGCATATGTTGATGAGGGCCTTCAGATCTCGCAGAGCACCTTCTGGGGCGCGTTGCTGTATCGCATTTCGAAGGCGTCCCGTTACTTGCATGCTGAAGTTAGGCAGTATCTGCAAAATGATATCGGCCGACTTTTGTAGTGAGAGCAGGATTCGCTCAAAATGCATATCGTCTTCCGCAGTATTGTAAATTGAAGCTTGGGTACCCATCTGACCCGTCTGGTCGTTGGGCATATAGGCGTGAGACCTTCGCGGCCCGCTCATGTATGGGCCCTGGTGATCTTGTGAGGATCTTGAATTGGTGGGACTGTGGCGCACAGCGCCTTGCCGACTGCGCTGCTGCCCATTCCTCTCCATCGGGGCGGACTGCATCTGACCGTTTTGACAGTATGGCTTGATGGTATCATTGTTACTCTCATATTGCACTTGCGGAAGCGTCTGACCAGACTGAGAGAATACAGCGCACAAGGTGACCCGCAGTTCCATGATGCTGTTGTAGAGTAACATGAGGAGTGAACGAATATATCGTGCATCACCGTTGTTAACAAACGTATCAATGTTATCTGCGAGAAGCGTGCACACATGACCGTATGCACTGACCAGAGTCTGGCATGCACGGTGCACGTTCTGATTGTCCTTTGGATTGTACTCGCCTTCCTCCGGGATAGCGCTCTCGTACTTTTGAATCTCTTGCTCCAGTTCTTCCACGTGGGAGTTGGTGTTGTAGAAGACAATCTCGAGGCTGGATCTCTTCGCCGACCCGTCATTCGTTAATGTCATGAGCATTTGAATCATTGGGTGAATCTGGAAAACAGAATAGAGAATTCCTTTGGCAGATTCAATGACTGGATCGTAGACTTTCGATTCTCGCCTTCGCTCCGGCAGCACTGACAATCGACGAACGTAAATCGGGCGGTGCAAGAGGCTGTCGGTAGGAGTCGCTGGGCTCTTCGTCACGCCGGGAGCCTCCTGCATCGCCGACCCGTGACTCAAGCCTCGATAGTGGCTGAACCTGTTGTTGGGTTCCGCCTCTTCGAGAGTATCGAGCTCTGAAGTTTTCTTCGAAACAATGCCCATGCGCCGATTGCGACCATCAGGTCGATCTGGCCTCAACAGGCTTTCAGAATTACTTCGTAAACGTTCGTTAACATTGCCGATTGTGAGCGGCATAACGGTAGGTCGTCGAATAGCTGTATTTTGCTGCGAAAGGCCGCGATAATGGGATCGAGATGGAATCGGAGGGGCCCTGGCACCAAGATTTGGTGATCGAATATCGGGAGGATCTGATCCGTTGACCCTGATCGGAAATCGGCCACTGGCTGCACGCTTCAGAGGATAGCGAGGGGTCTCTGCGTTCTCGCTTGATTCGTCGCCGGTGCCTTCTGCCTCCATCTTTCCGTTGAGAGCAGACTGGCGCAGAAATCTCTTGATATGGGCGGTGACGGCAACTTCGGTGACCTCGCTTTCCCTCGTCTCATTGGAGGGACTGGCTGCTGGCAACTGCAGCGCATCTTTGGGCGGGAAGCTAATCGGGTTCCCCTCGAATTTCAAGACTTGCAGTGATACCATATCGGCGAGACATAATGGCAGCTCGCGGATGTGGTTCTTGGGCACAGACAAGACCTTGAGGCAGGTAAGCTTTGAGATTTCGTTGGGCAGCGCACGCAGTTGGTTTCTTCCGAGATCGAGGATTTCTAACGAGGTGAGATCGCATAGCTATTGCCGGTCAGTGGGTGCCAATATCAAAAATCAGAGGTAAGACAGACAGTCAAGGGAAACTCTTTGATGAGGTTGCCACGTATATTGAGGTATCGCAGAGATGTGCATTCCGAAAATCGAGCCGGTAGTGACGATAGCTGATTGTGTGAGAGAGCAAGCCTGACTTGAGTGAGCAAGGGTATCATGGCAGCAGTAATGGAGATTGTACAAACCGCTCGAGCTCATCTTTGACGATATCCACCACCTCTTCTGGCAACTTTTGAATACTTTTTCGGCTGAGGTCAACTGTTACACCAGACTTCAGACCAGTGCCTGCGGTGCTGGCTTCGACAGTTTGACCTTCGCTTTCCAGGGCCATACGCATCGCATCACGGGCCAAACCAATGACTTGTGCCGGTGTGAGGGCCCTAGATACCGAGAGATTTCCATTGGGAGGAACATTTGTACCTGTCGGAATGGGCGGAGGCGGCGGCGGTGTTGTTCCGTTGGAAGTGGCGGCTGAGTTGGGGATGGGTCGGCGACCCTGAGCAGGATTCTCGGGCAGGCCACGAACGCCAGAGGAGTTTGAGGCCGATATCGTGGTCGCAGCCGCAGTCGTGGCAGCAGTCATGGGCGGCGGTGCCCGATCTGTGCGATCCGGCCGCTCCATGACAATCAACTCGATGGGTTGAGCGACCACGCAAGATTGGTGCAGCTTCTAGAAGCGCGTTTCAGGGCGGCAAGGCAGCGCGGATTGGTCTTTAGTGCGGCTCGTTGATCAAGTGCCAAAAAAGTTTCGGTGAGGATGGGCGGGCGCGGCAATGTTTCAGGAGAAGCCCCTCTGTCGCGCAGACTCCAGGCTTTCTCAGTCTCAAACACACGAATAAGTCAGGAATACTATTGTCGGATGCAGATGTCTAAGAGGCTGTCAAGGTGAAGCCGTGCGAGATCCGTCGTGCATGATGGGTTGGATTGAATCGAGCTTCTGTACCAGGAGCGAAAGAGTGCTGTGCCCGTTGAAGGGATGGCGAGATTGGCGAAGTGGTGTGTCCCCTGGCTGTTTATGGTGGCGCCGCGTGGACGGGACGCTGCTGTAGGGCCGTGCGATGGGCCGGATAGTTACTGCGAGAAAGACGAGTCGCGAAATCAAACAGCCTTGAAAATAATGAGGCGCGACGACAGCTACATCTCCTGACTTGCACTCGTGAACAATGCCTTAGTCAGGCTCAGATGCCCTTCCAAGCTGCAGGGTGGATTGTACAGTGCGATCAGTAGCTCTAACGCTGTGCTTGCGTGGATGATTGATGTGACCTTGGCCATCTTGGTGAGTATAGTACAGTGCGAGCCATTACATCTACCGCGGGAGGCCGTTGAAGACAGCCGCGATTGGAACAGATGGAAACCATTTTTCTTTTCGTTTGACAGTTGAAACAATTGGCGTTTTTGCTCCAGTATATAGAGTGTTAATTATAGACCATAATCCTTGTCCTGTAGTAATTCCATCTACGCCTCGGGGCCAATGCAGTTGCGGCTTTCCGCCTTGGAGGACAAAAATTTCGAGTTATAATCAGCAATCATTTTGATACTGCAAGGGCCGCTTGATGGCCCAGAGAGTTCTTCTTTTCTGCGTTGATGCCGGCAATCAACCTACCTACCTACACGATCGGGTGGACCATGGAGCCTCGCGGCCTGCAAGATGTTGTGCACTAACGGTCTGCTTGAATGCTACAACCTGCAACATATCGACGCGATGCACAAGACAATGGGCAATAGACGGGATACTGCCACCTTACCAGACGCGAATACGTCGGAATAAATATTGAGAAATCTCGATCGCCAAATGCATCAGTAGCTACGAAACCATGCCTACATTACAAAGGACCAACTCATGCACCGACATTGGCTTCACCCTCCGGCGCCAGTTTGGCAAGCCAGACTTTAGGTACTCCAGAGAGCTCGAATCAATATAATGGAGGCTAACCTAAATACTCCAGGCCCAATCAGCGCGAAATTATCGAGGCAGCCTTGGCTGGGTTTGACATTTACGTGCAGGCTGCCACGTCGTTCGGCAAGAGTTTATGCTTCCAGCTCCCGGCAGTGATTGACACTGGCAGTAAGTGTGCTCATAAAATTACGGAGAAAAAGTCATGTTTATAATTTCTAGTCACGGTCGTAGTATCACCCCTTTTGTCATTGATGGTGAGCACTGACTGTATTGACGAAAGAGAGTCACGGATCTGACTTTTCTAGATCAACCAAGTTGAAGCGTTGCGCGCATCTGGAATTAACGCAAGCGCTTTAAACAGCAATACTCCGTACCCGGAAAAGGAGCGCATACATCGAGATTTGGAAACAGGCCATCCATTGACGCGGCTTCTGTACGTCACACCAGAGCTATGCTCCGGCTTGCGCTTTCGTGAGCGCCTGCAGAAAGTACACGAACAAAAAGAGCTTGCTCGAGTTGCAATCGACGAAGCACACTGTATATCCGAATGGGGACATGATTTTCGAAAGGATTTTAAACGGCTCTCTTGGTTCCGCGAAACGTTCCCAACAGTGCCCATCATGTGTTTGACGGCCACGGCAAACCCCCGAGTGCGTCAGGATATTCTTGGTGTCTTGCGACTGGACGGCACTCCAGAAAGGATAAAGACGTTTTTGATGAGTCCCTCACGAGCGAACCTGCATATCGAAATACGATACACGAAAGATGAAGATGATAATCGGTTATCAGACTTTGTAGCATGGCTGCAATCAGTGTACGATCGTCGCAGGGCGGAGCCACGTAAGGAAGAACTACGGCAATTAGAAGAAAGGTTTGAAAACGTGCCAGGAATCATCTATACTATATCTCGGGACGAATGTGAGACGCTTTCGGCTGCGCTCCGAGCCCAGGGCATTGGCGCACGGCCATTCCATGCCAAGCTGCCGAGAGACGTCAAAGAAGATACCCTCAATCGATGGATCCACAACGAGCAGGGTTACGATATTATCGTAGCTACGACTGCGTTCGGCATGGGAATCGACAAGAACAATGTACGGTTTGTCGTGCACTGGCGACTGCCAAAGTCATTCGAGGGCTACTACCAAGAAGCAGGCCGTGCCGGGCGAGATGGCAACGCGAGCTACTGTTTCTTGTATTATAGTCGCGAAGATTTGGAGCGAGTCACGCGAATGGTAAAGGGAGACTCCAAAGACGGAACAAGCTATCAAGCACGGCTTAGCAGCTTACAAGCGCTCGCACTTTACTGCGAAAACATAAAGTCGTGTCGTCATGCCGAAATTTGCAAATATTTTGGTGAAACCGAAATACCAGAGTGTGATTTCGCGTGCGACTTTCACAAGGATGCCGAAGATTTGGAAGAAAGGTTTAGAGAAGGACTGGCAAGCGAGGAGTGGGTGAGCACGCAGGCAATGCAGGGCACCTATGATAGATATGATGACGATTATTGAGTGAGAGAGGCGCTAAATGAAAAGCTCTTGTCGAATCAACTTGATATGCTCGCAAAAGATGTGTGAAATGCGCACCGACTAATGCTTCTTGGCGTCTTTTTCCTTTTGCTTTTCCGCAACCAGCTCGTCAAAGCGACGCCACACCATGAGACCCTCCAGGAAGCAGCTCGCCTCCCACAAGAGCCACAGCCCCGTGAACCGTTCGACACCGTGGCGGCCAAGACGGAGACGATCCAGGAAATAGCACTCAGCAACGTGGATGCCCAATACGGGCACAAAGAGGACCTTGACCAGCCAGCGAAACACGGCGGCGCCCCCCGGAAAGCCCCTGTCGAGCAGGCCCCAGGCGGCCGAGCCTGGGACGAGCCACGGCAGCGACGCGGCGCTGACAAAGTAAAACGTGACAGCCAGCAGGATGACCCAGTGGCCGGGCCGCGGGGGGACGTACGCGGTGACGGCGATGTCGGAGAGGCCGAGCGCGCGGCGAGCGAGGGCGTCCATCTCCACGAGGCGCGGCCGCATCTCGTTCCAGCTCGCAAGCGGTGGGGTAAAGGGCACGGTGTGGTCGAGGCCGCCGGCGCGGATGCGCATGGCGTCGAGCGAGACGTTGCGCATTGAGGGGCGGGCGGCCTGCCGCGCGGAGAGGCTGTTGTAGTACCGCAGGTAGGTGCTCATCTCGCGCGTGTGGTCGCGGTTCATGTGCGACATGATGCGGTCCTTGAGGGCGTCATTATCAGCGGTGGCGGCCATAATGTCGAGCTGGGCGGGGTGCAGGCTTTCTAAGGCGCTGAATCCGGCGAGTTGAGCTGGTCGGGCGCCGACTTTGGCATTGCTTAAGTCTCGAGATTCGTTGCCTTGGGTGGAGAAGAGTTTCGGAAGCTCTTATTATTAGCTGTCGGAGCACTCAGTGACTGAGGCATCATGCCACCACCAACGATGCTTCTGTATTACGCCCTTGAATCCTGATGGAAAATTCTTCCATAATATCAGTATAATTAGTGATCATCCTTTACGATGATTTAAGCCATCATTGCCAATAAGCAGTAGCTACGAATCTAGCTGATCTAATATATGTGGTGACACGCCGTCCGGAATGCCGGCTCTACACTTTTTCCGATTTATCCGGAAACCTCCCTTGGTACTTATCGAGTCAAAGCCTCTTTCATGCGACACCACTCGCTCTCGAATCCACGACGCCAAATCACCGAAAAAATGGCCAAGAAAGGTGCGAATTTTCCTCCCCGACATCCCAACCGCCGCTGAAAGCCCCTATAAAATACCCTTCCGATCACCGATTCAGTCCTGATCGCTAATATAACCGCGCTGCAGCTAAGAGTCGTCTGATCCACGTGCGCCTCCTCTCCATGGCCATGACGGGCTTCTTTTACACGTTCAAGCGCCCGCGCACGGCGCTGCCAATGGGGCTGCTGAAATACGATCCAATTGGTACGGGACAGACAAGAGCTCCCGGAGGCAATGCCTCATCCGCGGCGCCCTCAACTAACATTTTTTTCTGTACAGTGCGCAAGAAGGTCCTCTTTCTCGAATCCAAGCGAAAGGGCAAATAAATGACACGATCTTCTCTCTCACTTCGCAATCGAGTGTACTTTGCAATCAGACACCCCTCAATTCGCCGCCTCGCCCGTTGAAATCGCGACAAAGACCATACTTGGCAAGCATTGACTGCCGCGCCGTCCATCGAGACGAGTCGTCGCGCTGTATTATAACACACGCATACCTGGAGTTAACGGATGGGCCTCATTTGCGCCTTGTGCGCCGTGTATTTATGTGTTGAGATATGCTGTTCACATGATAAAATGGAGTCTGGAAATAAAACAATGAATTCGGCCACTCAATCCTCTTTTTATCAGTTGGTGCAGTGAGCTAAGTGAAGAAGCAAATACAAGCAAATTGCGTAATACGAATCCCACTTGTCCGTCTTATCATTAATGGTTGACCCTTTTCAGATTGTCGCTGTTATACCCGCGGCTGTGACGTATGGCCCGAAGCCAATTCTGCGTCTGCCAAGTCTCCAAGCACAACACCCATACTTCTATTAGTAGCTTTGTTCAACCTCAGGTACTCCGTGATTGGCGTAAGCCCATTGATTCGATGTGATGACGGGGACCCCGACGGGGGAGATTGCACTAAAACTGATCGAATATCTGCAATTACCTCTGCTGATGTGTGGAAACTGCTGCGAGCGGAAGCAGCTAGGCCTTTAACCGCAAAATGGTTGTGCTGGGACTGTTTTAAGATTGATCTTGGCCTTGCCGACTCTCTTCTGCCCCGCTGCTCTTGAGCCGTGGTAACTGGGAGCGGCGAATAACCTTCAGGCGTCGGGCTATGCACAACAACTTTCCGAGTCTGGCTCTCACATGCTTCGTCGCTTGGGCTTTCTTGACAGCCTATGCCGGATTCGGTGCTCGGGGGCGTAGATGACTGGCTGCTAGATATCCGGCAGTCTGATCTGTCTGTAGTACCGAAGCCATCCGAGTGCATTTGCCGGTCGGCCATGGTTTGCTGAACCCACTGTTCCTCTTTGTCCATGTATTTAGACGTCTTTTGTATCAAAACGCTCAAGTCGTAGATCTTTTGAAGTGACAAGGGCACATCGTCGATCTTCGAGAGCTGCGATTCGACCTGCTGCAGATTTGATCGCATCGTTTCGATATCTTTCAGTAGTTTACCGTTAATATGGGTGGATTTGCCCCCATTGGCTTGTTGTCCACTCTCTGGCGCGAGATTTGTTTTCAGCCTCGCTAAACCCACGTTGAAACTTTCCTTTAAGCCATTCAACAGCTTATGCGAGACGGCCTCGTGACGGAGAAACCTTGCATCCATTTGCCCTGTAAGTGCTTCGTGTAGTCGCTGCGCCTCTTCTTGGGCCTTTTCCTGAGCAAGATTGATCTTGTCACTGTTCTCAGCTACGCACTGTGTCGAATCTAATATGCTTGCAATACTTGTACCGATAATGCCTTGAGGTGAAGTCTGCTCGACAAGACTCTCCAAGCGGCTGCTCACTGCCTCCACTCTGCTTGACACATCTCCATTACCGGCCGATATCAATGTGAGCAAATTTACAAGCTCTGCGTGGGAGTCGTTACTGTTTCTGATCGTTTTACTCAGGTCGATTGCACGCTTCTGAATATGCTCCTGGAGCTTTGTGAATCCGCCTTCGACTGCCAATGCCAGCGAATTTACGGATGTTTGAGATTCGGACTGTTTCGAAGCAATGCCTTCAATTGCCGGTAACAGACTGTTTCAAAGTCAGCATGCGGTCAGAAGCCTCTTATGCGTAACCACACACCGTTCCTGTATGAGCGTTTCCAAGCCGCTGAGTCTGGCATGTGAGCCTGAGACCTGCTGCTTTAAGTCGGAAAAGTCACGGCTGTCTGGTAGATCATCGACCCTGAAAGTTTTGAGCATTTTCAAACTCTCCGAAATAGAGATGACGAGAAGAAAACAAACCTTGTCTTTACACTTCTCAGCTCAATGGCTGTGGTGTCCTGAGATGCATCCAGAGCTCGAAGCTGGGTGACGAAGCCAGATAATTGAGAGCTGACAATATTTTCGATAAATGCATTTGTAGAGCGATTAGAAATCATCTCGTTATGAAGTCTCATCTTGTCTTCTTCGATTGCACCGATCTGGTCGCACTGAGCTTCATTTTCTTCCTCGAGAGATCTGATCCTGTTTTCATCTGTGTTTCTCTGTGAGATGGGATTTTACGAAAAAGCCAAATTAGTTCACATACACTCCAGCTTTTCGCGCTCATAAACTTGTTTGATTTTATCGACAAAGTTTTTCAGTTCTTCGCGTTTCTGCTTACTGCTCTGTAGCGCCTGCTCTACAGCATCTGCGTCGGCCTTTCCTTGTGCCTCATCCTGTTTCATCTTATTATTTAAGCCGTTATAAAAGTCTTTCGACTTGTTGAAGAGATCGCGCTGTTCAGAAATGGCCATATTTAATTTGCCTTCGCAGCTGTTGTATTTCGTGGACATTTCCCTGATCTGATTTTGAAGTTTTCCGTAATCGACATTTAGCTCATTGAATTTGGCCTCGAGGTCCTTCTTGTCCTCTGAGGCTCGAATGTCTTTTTCTTTTAAGTCTTTGTATTGCTTTTGCAGCGTTCGAAGGCTAGTACCGCCCTGTTGCAAAGCATTTTGTGCAACTTGAAGTTCGTTCGCCTGGGACTGCAGCTTCTTCTTCAGGCTGTGTATAGTAGACCTTGCTCGGTCGGATTCTTCAGTTGTAAGTTGTATGCACTCGTTCCAATGTTTGACTGCTTCGGTCATGGCAAGACGCTTTCGATCTGGTTCGTGAGCTTGGTGATCTGTAAGGCCGCGCGGTCTTTTGCGTGACATATTGCTAGCCCTCGAGTGGGTGCGGAGGGTGATCGAGCTCTCGATATCGACTGAGTGAGTCCGAGATTGACTTCCACAAGTCCCTTTGACCTGGCTTGTGGGTGTTCGGGTCGCATTTGAGGCCTCGTAAATACCGAATCCTTCTAGATCTCCGCAAGTTGGCGGCGTTCGAGAGTCGGCATCATATCTTTGGATACCTTTTCTTTTTTGAGACCTGTCTTTGCTCCTCACAATAGTCTCGCTCGTATTGGATGAATTTTTGAGACTGGGAAGGGGTCTGCCTTGCCTGTCTATTGGTGACGGGTCAAGATCTTGATCATCGCACCTTCGAGATGGCGGGCTGCAGCTCTCGTTGTCAGTTGCAACAGACTGCTGGGGTGCATCACTTGAACGTTTCGTGGATTGGATCACATCTACCGGCACTGACTCGTCTTGATCGCTTTCATGAGCAAAGTGTGAAGAAATACTCAGGTTTCCGTTTGCACTGGCTTGGGCTTGATCATTGACGCGAGGGGAGGGGCAATGAGCTTTTGCCGCTTCTCTTTGAAAGTTAGAAGTAAAGTCTACCACGGGGAACGGGATGCCGAATCGATGTTTAGGAGATATCGCTGGCGGTGCCGAGGCTGTTTGGTCGGCTGACTGCAAGCCTGGCACGATGTTCTTGGGGACTAGGCCAGAAAACTGGCCCTGCTTATTCGCTTGTCGGGCATCGAACGAGAACCCTCTTGCAAGATCGTCATCTGAAATCATCTCAGGAGGTAGCCGGAAAATAGACGCCATCGTTACGGACGAGTGTCAGCGCTTCACAGATTGCGGGGGACATGTGCCAAGGACGTCTCGAAGGACTGGTGTTGGGCGTTTGACTGGCACTATGGGCGCGAAGTTCTCCTTGTTTAAGATTTGCATCGATTTTATAACAGTATTGAAATGTCGACGTAGATCCGATCGTGAGTCTTTTAAACCTCTGGCAGCTGGCAGCTGGCAGGATGGGCCACCAACAACTGCAAGTGGCAGTTGCCACCAGTAACCTAAGTGCTCACTTTCAAGACACGACATCTCGCAGCTCCGCTCAAGAACTTCATCTCTTAGCGGTTGTCTACTCTCTTTTGTCGTCTCGTATTGGAACGCCACGCACTAGGCCGAGATGTCGCTGAGGCAGCCTGATTCTTGGCACCTCGCCTGCATGAGTTGCAGGTAATAGCCCAAGCGTAATGTACTCTAGAATTACAGATGGTGCAGTTGGTCGTGGTGAAGTTGAGCTTGTGTCCGTCAAATCGTACGCTGCCCATGGTGCCCTATCCACCCGTCGGAACACCGGGCCGCAATCTTGACGGAGCATCTCGTTCTACGTCCCTACCAGAAACCGGATTTGCAGACGCAATACGAGATGAATTCTGACCCAGAGGTTGCGATGTGGATGTCAACAGGCTTTGCGCACACCGACGTTGAGGTGACGAGGATCTCTAGAGCCTATGTTCCAGAATGTCTTGGAAATGCAAGACTACGTCATTTGCCTAGTATCGACCGGAGAAGTCCTTGGCCTTGCGGAAGCCAGAGACTCTGCCGCATACTTGGCTGGCCGGAGATGGCATATTCGTTGAAGAGGAAATTCTGGGGTCACTGATCTTCGAGACAATCCGCAAAGGACAGACTTATTCTGCCACACTGTACGCTATTCATAAATAACACAGAGCTAGTGGCTCCATGCCGAGCTCTGGGAACCGTTGTAGGTCGTGTCTTGCACACGATTGGCTAGATGCAAAACTGCTAAGCGCCGAACTCAGCGCTTCACGATGGTGTGGATCGCAGTTGCACCAATCAGCAAAATACCGGCGTGGGACGGAGATGGGGTCTCTGAGATGCCTGTCCTTTTTGTGTCCCTCTTCGATCGCTATTGGTAGTCGATTGCTTTGACTCGCACGTAGTACCGGCATTGCAGCATGCATGATTGTCACGTCGTGTGAGGGGCGTGCCGCAACTTACACTGGCCAGACACCGAGCGCCTACCAGGTCCCTGCAGGTGGCTGCATAATGGATAAATGCATTGCTGACCCTCGTCTGCTTCTATATTTATTTGAATCTCCTTTTAAATTGTTCCTTCATCAACGAGAACGTCGGAATTATATACCCATGTGCTTCTGGCCGGCCAATACCTTGTGACGCAACCCAGTGCCTTCCTACTGCACGCTTCAAACACCATGTCTAGTACCGCAGCTAGTTTTCCGCTTCCCACAAACTCTTACACCGATGCTGGAGAAGGCATTGCTCCAGGAGTCGATTCCGGAACCGAGGCCGGTGCAGCTGGAGACAGCTCGAAAAATTCTATCACCCTGTCGACCGGAGGCATGATTGCCATCATTATTGTCGTAGTTGTCGTTGTTATTATTGGTGGTATGTTGATGACGCGCTGATGCTTCCACCATCGTGATGCTAACAACTGCAACACAGTGTCCACCGCCAGTCTGTTCTTCATCGCCAAGAAGCGGGAATGGAAAGTTCGCGAAACCCTTCGACGATCGGCACGAAAAGTTGCTACGGCCCTCACCCCGCGCAGGTCACAATTCCCGGATTCAGTCAAACGCTCCGTCACAGCACCAAGATCTAGCCGCCTGCAGACAGCAGAAAGCAGAGACGGTATAGTAAAAATATCCACCGAAGATCTGGAGAAGGGAATCCCTCGAAAAGAAATGGGGAAGAAATCGCGGAGATAGAAATCGGAAGGCAAGGCTCGTAATGATGGAACTCGAATATTCGCGGATACCTGCTGAGACAGTGCTTCATTGATGGGAGGAGATCCTGAGACAAATGTTCTTTCCAAACGATAAATGTACATATAGCTTCGTTGCAAGTGAAAATATTGAATCACATCTTGCGGAATGTGTTGGAGCTGGCACTCCGCCTTCCAGCATTGAATTGTCTTTGTGGCGTCTCAGGCACCTCATCCTGGTTCTTCTTTTTTGACTTGGGGACAAAGGTGACTTCGCGATCGCCGACAACTTCACTGCGGGATTTGGAATGACGACCGGGCCCGGATTGCCTTGATCCCAGACTGGTGTCCTTGAGCGGTCGTCCATGGTTTTGTGTGGAGGAGACGCGCATGGTAACGTCGGCCGTTTGCTTAGGAGCTGCGCGGATTTCGTCATCGCTAGCCTCATCGTCAGAGTCCTTCGCTTGATATCTCTTGGGGGCCTTGGGATCGGGCTGCTGGTCAGGCTCGACAAAGGTGCTAGGATTGAGGACCTGGAATTCTCGGCTGGTCTCGTCGACCTTGTATTCTTCGTCCTCGAAGAGCTTGCTGAAACGGGTGTCGCCGAGCAATCCGGCCTTGGTATCGACCTCGCCTCTGTTCTCTTGCTTCTTGAGAAGTCTGTCAACAACTCGTTGATTGACCTTGACCTTCTTGCTGCCTCTGATTCTGCTAGCGCGCTCCTTTTCGATCTTCTCCTTGACGCGCCTCGTCCTCTCCTCCTCGAACGCGTAGGGGTTTGCAATGAGTTTGGCTTGCTCGTAAAGCTTGGAGGCAACAAAGTAACCGTGCATATAAGGCCGCAGTAAGTTACTCTTTCCAACTAGATGATCCAAGCTGAGCTGCTTCAGCTCGGGTAGCGACAAGAACTTGTAGTTGTCGTATGTTTCTGTGCGGACTTCTTCCGCCATCTCCTCGACCATATTGTCCAAGAAGGAGCACCACTTTGGCGCGGGACCAAGCTGAGGCACAAAAAAGGCATGCTGTTGGGGACCTTCGTTGGCAGTGAGAAGCATACCACTGTCCTTGCACCAGGCAACATCGTTGAGATCGACAGCGGGCTCGACTGACGTCCAAGGTTCGCCGTCTTTCTCGTCCCAAATTTTGATAATGCGCTTATCTGCCGACATGACCTTCTTTTCTTGAGACGAAGTGGTCATATGCTTCAGATTCTGTACCGGGAAGCCATAGCCATGATCCTTCTTCAGCATGGGAGTGGGCCGACGTAGGTCGAAAAGTTGTACCATGCCAGTACTTGACCCAGTTGCCAAAGATAAACCAGACTCGTTGAAGTCGAGCGCCGTAACCTCTCCATCATGACCAGCCAGCAAGGCCACTCTTGATTTAGAGCGAGGATCCCAAAACTCAACTGTACCGATGGAGGTGCCGAAAGCCAGTAAATTGTGCGAGCGCTCGGCAATTGCTGCTACATTGACGCTGCCCACATAAATTCCACCCTGGAGGCCACCGCCGGTGAGCTCATCATCACCACCGACCTCAATCTGGTATGATTTCATGAAACGACCCGCCTCGAGGTTCATGCGGAAGACCTCGCCCTTGCCGTCAGCGTCAATGCCGACGGCAGGGATGAGCGCTTCGGTAGCGTTTCGATCATATTTGATATCTCGGCCGTATCGGGGCAGGCGAACTTCGTAGTGGCAGCCCATGGGCGTGTGGAACTCTATTCTGCGATCGGTCTGCAGGTGCAGAGATTTGGAATAGTCGGTTGAAAGAAGGACGAAGCTGTGATTGAGGGAGTTGGTGTGGCGAGCGAAAGAAAGACCAAGCTGCGGCAGGTTGTGAACGTGAATTTGAGGTTTATATGTACCGGTGCTCATCACCCAGTCTCCATCTTCACTGATGCGAATACAAGAACTGGCCTCCTCGAATTCGAAGTCCTGCAGCAATTCGACCCGGCTTTGGTACTCGGCATCGTTCTTCAAGCTTCGTTTTCTGCGACGGGCAAGCCATTCCGGTAACTGTCGGGCCGTGTTAGAGCCCGATATCGTATACACAGTGACCGTGCCTGGATTTGAGAGCTTCATAGCGAACTTGAAATGCCGCGACAGAAAGAAAACCAAATAGATGTCTGAGAGAGACCTATAGAAAAATAAATTTGATCGGCCTTATCGACAAGCAGAAGAAAAAAATGTCCGCCCCACTTCTCTGCGGTTCCGTCAAACCCCACAGATAGTTGTGCAAGCAGGTGCAAACAGATGGTCGGTCGCCTGGCCTGAGCCGGACTCCGCTAATAAGGGCCCCAGCCAGCTCCCGTGTGCCTATTTGCGTCTCGTCATCCTTCGCGAGCGTCCACGCCGCTCTTCCACAGCGCCCGAATTCGAGTTGGCAGATGCGCAGAGACTCCGATATCACAACCAAAGTCTGCCTCGATACCATTGGCTTGAACCGCGCCCGAGCTTCGACTGTGGACTCCTGGGCTATCAGCGCACTCCGTGCGCCATCGGCCTCACCGTTTCGCGGAAGCCGGTGACAGAGTTGCTGAGATGGAGTCGAGCTTCCCGAGATGACAACGTGTGCTATCCAGTTTCAAATCTCGAGATTTTGAGCCAGCTTCAGCATTGTCGGCTCTAGTGGTGTCGTCCTGCCACTCGCGAGAGCCTCAGGCCTCGAAGATCGACCGTCAACCCCTCGTCGCCACATCTTTGGCGGTCGCAATCAGCGCTGGCTAATATGGATACCGTGGATGCTGAGACAAATGTTCTACTCGTTGTAAGTCTGCGTAGTTGATCGAAAGAGGAGAAATGCTGTGTGCCAGAAACTAACAGACTACTAGAGCAACATTGCGAGCGTCGCGTATCGATTCTACGAGCCCTCCGCAGATTTAAAGCAAACATTCTTCTCGAACGCTCTTGTAATAGAAACAACTCTCAGAGAGCAGGGCCGTATTGTCTCCTTCGATGCGACACGGCGAGGTCTATGGTATTTTCATATCCGACGCTCTGTCGGTGCGGAATCACAGGGTCCGACAGAACTCGGCGCGACAGCTATTGTAAATGGCCAATCCTTGGTGTCTACGAAGCATGGATCTATGGAGCCATCCCAGTGGCACAAAAGCCTTGCTCCAGAGCCGTCCACCCACAGGCCAAATCAAACTTCGTCTGGCCACGCCGCACAATTGCAACTTACTGGCGCCCAGCAGGATCACGAAGCGACAGCGATCACAGAACAGACAGAGCCGCGGCTATCAAACGGATTCACTCCGAGAGTACTCTACGAATCGTTCATTGGGGCTCTTCTCTTGACGATCTGTTCTAGCTTTTGCTCTAAATCAGAAGCTGTGCCTTTAAATTTCCGGACTGTGCTTCTCCCTGCCCTAAAAGCTTCCGAGAGTGCCACAGACCGATGGATAGGCGAGCAAGCCCAAGCCTTGGCTACTCTGAAATGCTACATGATTAGCACGGGCTCATTGATA
This sequence comes from Beauveria brongniartii, assembly GCA_030782485.1. Taxonomy (NCBI): domain Eukaryota; kingdom Fungi; phylum Ascomycota; class Sordariomycetes; order Hypocreales; family Cordycipitaceae; genus Beauveria; species Beauveria brongniartii. The sequence goes on from JARJPP010000348.1 coordinate 141,835, forward strand.
CTGTCATTCTCTGTGACTGTGTGCCCTGGGCTGGCGAGCTTGGAAGATATTCTGAGCTCCAATTCAAACCCCATTGGAAACAATATACTTGCGGCACCTTTTGGTGTCATGACAAACGAGGAACAATTGCCCTCATCTCACTCGACAGGGGCGCCTCTGGCTCATACCCCTACTATTCAGTCTCTAGCGCAAAGATCACCTTCGAATGTCAATAGCTCTTTCTGGAAGCAAGCATGCTTGACCATCTTTCAACTCCGCGGGGTTCCGGGAGCTGCGCTGCGTGAGTGCTCTTGGGTGAACTTGCTTGTTTCCAAGCCAAAACTTCAGGACATCAAACCGGAAAACGGACGTGCTGCACAATCCACGATTAGCATACCCTGGCCCGGATCGCTGTGCTTCCGAAAGAAAGCTGTCGAGCTCTCGGCCACGAATCGTATCAGTGACACGATTGTAGTCGGTCACGACGAAACACATGACCCGCTCGGAGATGCGCGCGGATGGCTAAGCTCGGCAAACGAGCGAGAAGAACGAATCTCCAAGCGGCACGCAGAGCGATCTGCTGCAGGAGCAAAGGAGAATTCGGCTATTGATACGCGTTTAGGAAAAATAAATGCCCCATCCCCGGTGACGATGCGACGACCGAGCACGACAGGTGGCAACGCCGTGTACCCGACACCGCCCGATGCTATTCAAAACCTAAACGGCGTGACTCCATCAATGGATGGTAACCTCTCAAGTCCCGGACACCCGCTCTCAGTCGTAGCTGACATCGATATTGACTGTGAACCTCCTGGCGAAGATAATTCGGTACACCAAAATGATGACGAGATGACCGAGGCAGCAGACGGAAAGCCACTTCGGTCAGATAACAATCTGCTGAGTGAAGCAGAAAATATCTTCGAAGATATGGGTGGAGATGTGTTTGGTGATAATGATATCACCGAAGCAGACTTCAGTTTCTTTGACGAACAACCCGATGAAATAGGCATGGACATGTCTTTCGATAGCATGAAGGGGTCTCGTGTCCCAAGTGCACTTCCGATCAAAGCCGAAGAGCCAGTTGCATCGGCATCTATCAATGCACCGCCGTCAGCGGAGTCGGCAGTATTTGCCAAACCCGAACTTAAACATGCGAGGAGCTCGCAGCCAGAGGATGCGCCACAAAGGGGCCGGGATCACCAAGCGAAGTCTGTCAAGCGCGGCTCGAGTCCCTTTGATCCCGATAGTGTCTTCAAAAGGCTTCGAGCTGCTGCGTCACAACGAACTCCGCGAGGGGCCTATGGTGTCGGCTTAAGCAGAGGTTTCAAGGTTTTCGAAAAAGTTGACTTTGACTCAAAGATGCCAATGCTTAATAAAAAATACGAGCATGGTGGGCTCTTTGATTTTGTGCCAAATGCTACAGATACAGACAAGCTGGAGCCTGGTACGCTCCCAAAGACAGATTATTTGCGACGTCACGGCAAAACAAGAGCCAAGCAGCAAGCTGATTCGCGCCGGCCATCGATAGTGAAGTCGAGCAATGATCCCGATACCCAACTGTTAGACCATCAGCTTTTAAACTTGGATGGCGATATTTCTGATGGAGACGACTCAAGCAGCGATTCAGACATTGCATCAAACCTGTCTGTCAAAGAACCTGCATCACCTGTCAAATCGACTGTGAAACAGTCTATCTTGGGCGACGATGACGCGGCCTCGTATGTCACTACAGGTAGAGATCAAGATCTGGCTGAAGAACCAGACGAGCAACTAGCTTTCGAACTGCCTCGACTATCGCTCTTGGATGGGCCGGACACATCCCTCTTTAGGTATTTCACTGATCCCGAGCCTCTATCGTTGGATATTTCCCTCAGTGATGAGGATATGATTCAAGTAGCACAGCTTGTGGCAGAGCAAGCAGCAGCAGGATCATTGTCTATATTCAGCGGTCACTCCGATAATGCCCTGGCCACTGTCACAGAGGAAGACGCGCGAATCGAGCAGCTTACGGGTACCCGCTGCGCCTTGCAAGCGCTCCGTGACGCGGCGTCTTCATTCCTGGGAACCATATCTCCTATTGGACTAAGGACACTACTTGAAGTTCAAGACGGCTCGCTCACTGGACAAGGAAACCGAGTACAGCCGCGTCAGATTCCCTCAAAAGACCCGAACTCGGAGCCCATCAAGCCCAGTAACCTCTATCAAATACCATGTCCGCATCTTGAAGTGCGTCGGGCGGACGTGAGAATGTCACTACTACCCACCGCTGTGACTTTCTGGGAGAATCTAGGACTTGCGCCCTCTTCCGGCAGCAAAGACATACGTGCAGTGTGCGTGTGCCCAAAATGGACTGGAATGATAGATAATGCGCAGGTATTTCTTGGTCGACTGAAGAGTACTTACGAAACGTTGAAATTGGGGACTTTTGAGAACATGCCGCTTTCTGCAGGTCTGGATGATGGCGTTCTTCTGTACGGGGTTGACCAAATCTCAACCGCCCCGGATGCGACCATGATGGGGCATGGCTCTGCGCTGCTGGAAAGCATGGAAACGCTTTCCAGTGCCATGTCAGATCTGGAAGTCGTCGACACGAACGTCGTGGTGTACTTTATGTACTCGACTAGCAATCCCGGCACAATCGTTGAGGCATGCATGGCTTTTCAAAGATTCTTCGAGTCATACAGAAGGACGCTTGTAGCCAAGCGGGAGTCGGCCAAAAACGAGATTGTTCTTCAACTCGTTTCCGCCGACGCAATTTCTAGCTCTACATCTATGGTTATCACACCCTCGTCAGAGCTGGTCAAGCTTTGTATGGAGACGTATGACCGCTGCACACTTTTCGGAGGCAATATGCCTGCGCCAGCGATTCGGCTGGAGCAGCCATTACCACGCATCATTGACTTCAAATTGTCTCCCGCCCCGTCTTCGTCTCTGGCAAGAGAGAATTCTTGCATTCATATCGCCTACGCGCGGAGCATTGACGGCCGCTGGGTGACGGCAGCCTGGACTGATGACCGAGGAAATGAGCAAGCTACAGCGGCTTACTGTCTTGGCCATAAAGGCGAGCCGGAAACTCGAACCATGAACGACGTTGCGCATGAGATTTGGCAAACGACTGTCGAGCTGATATCAACTTGGAAAGTTCACTATCGGATCATTATGACCAAGTGTGGTCCAACAGACGAGGGTGAGATCGACTTCTGGGTTGATCTTGCACGTACCGAAATGCATGCCAGCGTTACTATGATTGTGATGACTGTCGAAACAAACCCATCGTTGCAACTTGTGCCTGCCCCGGTCAGGATGTCTCTGCAGCCGCTCTCGATTTACACGACGCCTGTATCTACGCCGCAGGCTAATATTGTATCACCGGAAGCAAGTGCAGCACCCGCGACCCCTGCTCGAGATACTGCCGGGGCCGTTGCGACACCCGGCGGGGAAAGCAACGGCGATGCGGATGTTGATTCTGTGCTGGCGGATGTAATGGATCAGACCTGGGGGGCTATCGTTAATCACCGGTTGAACAACACGGTCGGTACCACCAGCATTCAGCCAGCACTCATCAGCGGCTACCTTATCAAACGCACTGGTCCGAAAGCAGAAGACGTTCCGTCCATCATGGAAGTCAATCTCGTCTACACAGAAGCGTCGGCCCGCACATACGAGCCTTTGCTGCGAGAGATGCTCAGCTATTTCAGGGGCCTGGGTACTCTGGCAAGGGCCAGGGGGGTAGTCGATCGTGTGACGGATGTTAGGCCTTGGCACGTTGCTGCCGCAGAAAAAGCGCTTCGTGCGCTCTATATTCTGATGTGAGAGCAACGATGTAGGCCTGTAGGAGAAAGAGAGGGAACTACAAACGAAGCTTACTTTGCTGATGAATACGCTTGATAATGAATGGGTATTTGTGGCGTGCTTGGTGATTTTTCACAGTCTACTGGTGGGAGTAGAAAAACTGGCGTTGCTGACTCTTTTGTTCTGGTTCTTTTGCATTGGGTTGGGATGGTTTACTATTAGGTTACGGGTTGATTTATACAGCGCTGAAAACCACTGCCTGTTTTTATTCGCAGGCTCAGCGATTTTCTTTTTCTTGTATTCACAATTTCAAATCATTAGTTTCATATCGGGTTTCTATCGCAGTTTTGATCTTTCTTTCCCAGCCGTTCTGCGTGCTCGTCATTAATGAACCATTGCGAAGGCGCCCTCGCATTGAGGCACGCGCCTCAAAAAAACAATATCACCACCTTTGCATCATGACATTGCCGCCAGCTGTATAGATAAGGTACAAGGACACACCATTAAAATAAAAACCGTTAGTGGTCTGTTTTTCTTTTGGATGGCCCGATGCGACCATGTGTGTTTAGATGCCCACTTAAACGGGCAAGCATATCTTACATGAGCGTATGGCGTATGACGGTGGTGATGAATCAGGCACAGCCTCCGCACTGCAGCCTCGCGACTTCGCCTCATCAAGAAAAACTTGACAAAGTCACCACCGTTTAGGACTCTTTTTTCTTTCGAGGAAAAGGGAGTTCTCTAAAGTGCCCAAGGTACTCGGCTTATCCGCTTCTAGGGTACTTGGCTCTTGGCAGGCTATCCCAGGAGCGAAGCACCGATCCCATATACCCCAAGCTATTATACAGCCCACCTTGAGCGCAAATGGCAAAATCGGACAAGGCAAACTTTGTGCAGCGAGGGTCGGCTCCTCACGAGATGCCCACAGAGGCGAATTTCGCTTCTGAAAGCCGCGAGCTGCATGCTGGCGGCGGCATGCCCACTGTTGACGATCCGTTCAACTTCCCGACAGACGAGGCCCTGCCCGCCTACTCGGCGCACCCAACTGACGTCGCCGTGCCGCCCGTCTTTGCGGATGGCGCCGGCCCAAGCAGCGCTACGACTGCGGCGCCTCCTCCTCCTCCGCCAGGAGCGTCACCGGCTCACCCGTCGCTGAAGCCGATTGCCATCCCGCAAGTGGTTCCTGATGCCTCTTCGCCCTTTGTCACCGCGTACCCGCCCTGTCTGCTTGCTCGTGGCATTACGGAACAGTCCTGGATCTCCTTCTTGGATACCGTCTCGGCCTTTCTGACCGCAAAGGTCGGTGACCGGGCCGTCAGCCACGCCGGCGACATGGCCAAGCACTTTGCGCAAGATTCGACAAATCTCGGCAAGAGTATCGCAAGCCATAGCAAGACCCTGGGCAAGGACATTGCCAAGCACGCGAAGCGAGGCAACATCTTTGGCCTCGCGTCGACACTGATCCATGGCGCTGTTTCTTTGCCTGTCATGACGGCACTGGGCGCCGTAGACACGGCGACTCGATTGCCTGGCGCTGCCGTCGGCGCAATCACCAAGAAACCCAAGACACCTGCAGACAGAGTCAACGCGTACAATGTGGTTGTAAACAAGAAATGGCTTCATCAGCGAGGTCTCCACATCCAATTGGTCGACACCCCTGGTCTCGCCCATGTGCTCCAACTGCCGACAGCGCAGCTACTTGCGGTTGCACGCTCTGGAAAGGAAGGCAGCGCTTCCGGCATGCTTCAAGCGCTCGATCTTCACATAGAACGTGTCAAAGTGCCTGCAGAGACGAGTCTTGGCCTCTCGGACAAGTCGCTGTGGCTCCTTCTGGTTGAATTGGACCCAGAGGAGTTGCAGGAGCCCGAGGACCAAAATGATGACAAGGTCACGAGCAAGAATTGATATTTGAAGATTCAGAAAAATAACCAATGATATACCTCGAGTTTATTAATAAATTGTTATACCAAATCTCGGTATTCTGCAAAGCGCGGCCTGTCTTGGGAGCACCCGCCAGCGCAATCGTCTTCTGGGCAAAGAATATCAGACTCCTCTAACTGATTTAGCAGATGAAAGACTGAGACTCCGACTATGAAAATACTGTCACTCTTCAAGATGCAGATAGAGCGGACCAGGCTGCAGCGTGTAGGACGTTGCCGCTGAAAACGTAGTTGGATTGTGGCCCTTACTTGACTATCACCATGACAGAGGGAAAAGGACAAACAACGGCGATGTAATAGCCCCGGGTTCTCCTTCAAGAAGATGCGAAATTTGTATCTCAAGCGTTACTATCTCATTAGGCATTTCAATCTCTGGTATTGAGTGTCATACCATCGGGCGAAGTCGCAGTCAAGATTGTGGCAAAAAGCTAGCTGAATGGAAGTCGTCATTGTAGAGAATTGAACGCGATTTGGTGAAAGAGGCATTTCGCATATAAAGTTCCTTTCGATCCATTTCCTTTTGTAGCATTGATAGCTTTCACTTTCTCAATTTCATGAGCCTGAACGAGGTTTTAGCTTTACAACTTTATGTCAGGACTGTGGCCCGTGTTCGAGAAGAAGATCAGATTTAGAAATTTGTTCGGCATCGTCTCAAACGGTCTTGATGTTACGAGATGGCTATCGAGCCTGCGAATATGGCCTGGTCAAGATGCACAAGTAGCACAGCGGTGATGCATAGCATAGCCACAGTGGGCAGTACAGTGTTGCGTAGCACCAAATCCTCAGGCAAGGAAGCTGTAGCATTGATAAGGAGGCTGGTCGCTGAGGTCGCCGAAAAAGCAATTCGAGCCACAGTACAGATAATCCGGAGGGTCTGATAGCGAATCGGCAAGCTTATCTATCCGTCCGGCTTGCGCATTCGGCCGCAGTCTCGGGACGCTATTGACCAGCGGACGGGCCAAGAGGGTCAATGAAGGTGTGAGGGAAATACCATGATTCATATGTGTGAACGTCTGTCATATTCGAGTGCCTTGAAGAGGTCGACCGCAGCAGAAGTGGCTGGCGGGTTGCGGTAGTGTCGTCTATGGAGACGCTAGTTATGGAGCGTGGGTTAGGTGTGAGATGGAGCATTGAATAGGGGTCTTTTCATTGGTCCTGGTGTGGACAGTGAAAGAAAGGTTGGCTTGTTTTATTATGGTCAGTGATGAAATAAATAGCCCAGGCCTGCCTTGTTGGTCTGCATTAGGCGAGCGCACAAGTGTATCCAGCTGCAGTTATCAGCACACGGAGAGCGCGATTATTGTGTCCCAGCCTCCCGCCACAGGATGTCGCGGAAGCAGAGGTGTGGCGTGTTGTTTCTGTTGCGCCATAACGGATACTTCGTAGCTACTGCTGTATACGGAGTAGTTAGTGCAGAATGGGCGTAGGGCGATGGCACAAGTGGCGATAATACAGTGGCGACGAAAATTGTGATTAGAGAAAAATCAAGGCCAGAATAATCTGAGCCTAGCCCAAGCTAGAGTATCTTTAGTGTATTGCCTTGAGCAGTAATTTTTTTTTTTTTTAAATTTCTAGTTGGTTTCTTGTGGCATTGCGTTGCTGGCAAAACTCACATGTACAGCACCCCTGTACCTTGGTACCTTGTCGACTTGGCCTCGCACCACCAGTGCTGGCAGACTGGCAGTGCACCACACAGTGACCCCGCCTAGGCATGCGCCCAGCCAGTCACGTATGCTCAAAATCCGTTGAGGACGCGTCCTGCGACACAAGGCTTAAAAGAGTCATCGAGGCATCGAAGTATATCTAACTACCTACGCGGGAGGGGGGTATTTTCTGACATGCCCTCTGACAGATTTTTGTAGATAAAATATTATTAAGGCATGTTGCCATGGATTCGGGCTTCTCGGATAGGATGTCAGAAGATTTTTTAATATGCTGAAAAGTGCGATTTCCTTGCAACATGCCTAAAAAATATGCCAGATAGCAAAATATGTCAGAGGGCATGTCAGAAAACACCCCCCTCCCGCATAGGTAGTACGATTTACCTCGGAGGCATGAGGACACGCTGTCTTGATGTGGCAGAGGGAAGAGGGCTTGGCTTGCGCAAGCATGTCCTCGGGCTCGTGACAAGAAAACCGACGCAATCCATGTGCCTGGAAATCCCAGGAACGAATTCTTGTCTTCCAGGTACCATTCCCAACAATTAAGAAAAGGAAGGCTAGGCGAATGCACCATGACGAAGGCTACCTAGCCTCAGGTAAATAGCTGGACTCAGTGGGCTGGGCGGAGCGGGGGCTTTTTCCATGAGAAACTTGGAGACAAGGTACCAACACTGCCCTCTCGGTTGTGGTCTGTCTTAGCATGTGGAGGCTGTCATGTGCCAAAGAGCCAGATTTGCTGACTGACAATTGGCTGGAACAGGACAAGTGGGTAGGTAGTATGATGAAGCACTGTCCTCCACACTGTACTGGTACATGGTTGATAAGTTCAGATGTACAGTGCGAAAACTATATTCTCTTGCCAGCCGTTCGGTCTGCTCCAGTAATCAGCCCGGTACCTGGAGCTCAAGTAATTTGGGCTTAACTTTGCCTGCTGGCCCGTTTTGGCTGCAGCATGTTCACGACGCCCGCCTCTGTATTAAGTTATTAGGTATAGCCTGTTGGCGTTGGTGCTGTAAATTATACAGGACCTTGGAGAGGGAGGCTACGAGAACCATGATTATCTGCACAGGGATTTTTTGACTGGTGTTTGGGTAGAGTATTCAGGTTGTGGGTTCTATATTCTGTAGCGGTGTATAATTTTACCAGCCAACTCCGCGATACAATTGATGCAGACGCCTGCCTGTCGACGCCCTGCAGCACCGCCAGCGCCTGCGACAACACTAGCCTGTGGTTGTAATAGCGCGCCGCCCAGCAAATCCCACCTCCAACCCTCCTGTCGCTTCCTCCACGCTCCAACGGGTCCCCTCCCCCCTCAAGGTCTCGCTATTCGTCTATTTTCCTTCTCGTCGCTTCTCCCGCTCAACATATCTTGCCATCGTCAGCCACGGTCGCTCCTCGACATCGCCATCCACGCTGCAACTCTTTTGCTGTCCACATTACAGAGCCGACTTGGTACATACATTCCGGTGGGCCCGGCACAGTCGCTTGCGCACACCCGGAACCCGGTCCTTGGCCTGCCTGCAATCCTGCTACCGCTTTTTTTTTCCCAACCTGGCCGCCTGGTCAATTGTGCTACAGACGACTCTTCCACGACACCTGCCCCTGACACTACGCTCGCGCTTTTTCGGACACGGTCTATGTGCCGACTTGAGAGTTCTTTGCTGTCCGCCCGTGTTACGATGCTTCCGTTGATACCTACATTGTCCTTCAAATTTACCTAGTCTGCCGCATCCCATCACGCTACCGGCACCTCGACACCAAACCGCCTCCCCTCACTGATATCGGTCCCCTGTGTCTCGCCCGACCGACACCGCCATTACACAATTTTCGCTACGTCTTCTCAGCCCCCATTTACGGCGTCGCCTCGATCCAGCGCTATTACACGACACATTTAAAATATCCCAACAGTCCCTGGTGCAGCGGACACGCACCGCCGCCGCTCACGCTCCGCTCTCCCGGACATGACATCGGCTGGTGGCCCTGGCGCCGGCAGCCCTCTGATTGCAGGAGCTCTCACGTCCAGCGGCGAGTTCCACGATTTTTCAGACGATGAGCTCGGAGCCTCCAACCTCTTCGACTTCTCCAATAGCCCCGATACCCTCCAGAGCCTCGACGCCATCACCAGCTCCAAGGACCAGGACGCCTTCCTCAATCCCCAGCAGCTGGCTGTCGGCCCCTTCCCCGACTCGCCCAACGGCTCCTCCCAGGACTCCTCGTCCGAGTCCGCCGAGCCTTCCAAGTGTCCACTCGGTTCCGCGCCCGCAAAAACGCCTGCTACCTCGGCCGGTGATGCCAGCATGGACGACGACGGCTCCCATATGAATATGGACTGGGGGAGCAACAATCTTACTCATTACGATGATGATGACAATACTTTCAACTTTGGCGCTGGCACAAGCCAGGCTGACATCAACGGCTTTTACGGCTTCCCTGAACAAGATGATAGCTTCATGGACCAGTCTTTTGACTTTGAGAGCGCATCCAGCAGTCCCGACGCTCTCTCTACAGGCCCCGTATCAATGCCCTCACCCGGCATGCCCACTATCAAGTCGACAAGTCCCAAGAAGAACAATCACATGTCCGCAAAGCCGAAACCGCAAGCACACAAGAAGAAGGTTTCAGTTAGTCCACTCATCCACAAGATACGACAGCGAAGTTGCTAACGTCTTTAGACACACTCCGTATCATCGTCACAAAACGGTATTAAGCGATCACTCTCTCGAGAAGTCTCGCCCATGTCAACGTTAGTCGCCAGTCACAACTCTTCACCCGCCACGGCTTTTTTGCACTCGCCACCAGCAACTGTCAAGGCCGAGTTCTTCCAGATGATGGGTCAGGGTGGTATGTGGTCTACTAAGCCCAACCTGCAAGTGGCCGCGGCTTCGGACGGTGTGCCGTCGCCGGCTTCGTTTGTGCCCAATCATACGGCTCAAGCTAGGCAAATGGCTCAGCAAATGGCCATGCTCAATCCACCTCCCTTCAATTTTACCGGCTACGAGCTCAGAATTTTGCCAACACCATTGAAATCCCGAGTCGAGACGCAGATTCCTATCAAGATGACACTCTCCCCACTTCCTCCTGGTGTCACTAAGCTCCACCTTCCTGCGCATACGATATCCAAGCCAAAACTCCTCTCAAAGCCGACACCGGAGCCATCTCCCGACACCCTTGTACTACATGTCAGCTTAGTCTGCACCAGCGCAATGGAACATCCCGAATGGAAGAAGAAGGCCCTTGAGAGAGCCAGGACACAACCACAGGGCAGCCTCCCAGATCTTGATGACGAAGAGAACGCTCCCCAAAACGGCGGCGAGGTTCGCATATGCGCGGGCTGCATTACTCGGGAACGAAAGAGGGCGGCCAGGAAGAAGATTAAGAAGCCCGACGAGGAAAAGGTCTGGAGTCAAGATGAAGAACGCCGTGTCATTGTTTTCAATACCCAAGAAGTCAAGGAGTGGCAGCCCATGAGCGGCATGGTTGACTCCAACGGTCGACCGGAACCTGTTGTCTCCAATCGCACCATGCAAATTGATGCACCCATGCGCATCGCCTGCTACTGTCGGCATCACGGAGAGAAGATGGGCTTCAACGTCATCTTCACCCTTAAAGATCATCAAGAGCGCGTCATTGCTCAAGCCATGTCCAACCCTATCATGATCACTGACGATCATAAGACACATCCCATGGCTCAATTGACCACACAGCCTGCCATGTCTGATACAGTCAGCTCTTCGTCAATTCCCCTCACTTCCGCTCCAGGTACCGAGGCCAATGCCATGGTTGCGGCGCTACCCAACGGCAACTTTCGAATGTCGCAGGCCGGAAGTGATGTGTCGTCGATGCAGAATGGTTATACCAGCTCCAACTCGGGTAAAACGACACCGACCATGACTACAGCAACGGTACTGGCCCGTCCACACTCGAGACCTAGCTCCCCAACCCAGGGGCATCCTATGCCAAAGCGAAGAAAAGGAAGCACCTCTCGAGTACCGAACGGGTTGGAGATGACTCGACTCGACACCTCGCCACAGCCCACACAATCTGTTGCTAGTCAAAGATCGAACGTCACCTCACCATTTAGCCCTCCCTCTGCTTTCCACCAAACTGAACACCTCTTCGGGATGCAGAATGGTCAATTGCCTTTTACGAATGGTCCTCCTACCCCCAACAGCAATAACGAACAGGCGAACTTCTTTGCCAATAATCGCTCTGCCAGCATGGACAATCTTGCGTTGGCTAACATGTACTCGGCTCCCGCCTCGAGCCATGCGAGCCGTGCTCCCAGTCCCAACGGTCTCCGAACCAGTGCCCAGCAGAATCAATTTGCTGCACTTGCTAACAGTCTCTTTGCTCCTGTCGGCGTCCCCCGTGTGGCGCCAGTTATTCACAAGATTATCCCCAACGAGGGACCCAAGATCGGCGGTATCGAAGTCACTGTTCTTGGGGCTGCTTTCTTTCAGGGTCTTGAAGTATGGTTCGGCGATCAACGAGCTACCACGACCACTTTCTGGGGTGAATCATCTCTTGTTTGCTTGTTGCCACCTTCACCTGTCTCCGGAAACGTCCCGGTCACCTTTAAGCTGCAAGGTCTTCCGCCTCAGAACTTCCCCATGGCCAAGCAGCCTCCAACCTTCAAATATGTCGACGACAACGAAGACAAGCTAATCAGAACGGCGCTTTCGGTCTTGGGGCAAAAGATGTCTGGCCAGATGGTGGATGTAAGTGATCTCGCACGAAGGATCCTCAACGATGGCAGCAACTCTGGCGGCTGGACTGGCGGCGCTTCTGGTGGCCCTTCGGGTAACGGCACTCAATTCAACCATACCTCCCACGAGCACCTTGAGTCTCAGTTGCTGAAGGTCCTGGATCTGATTGACCTTGATGACAGCGCGCACAGAACTAAGCTTGACCTAAAGAGATCTACCGGCCACACCATGCTCCATCTTGCTTGCTCGCTCGGTTATCATCGATTCGTCGCTGCCCTACTCGCCCGCGGCGCCAACCCAGATGCTCGCGACAAGGGAGGCTTCACCGCTCTACACATGGCTTCCATTCAAAGCCACTCGGAGATTGTTCGTCGACTCATCATCGGTGGTGCCGATCCGACCATCCGTAGTTTGTCTGGTCTCACTGCTGCTGATGTTGCGCAGTCTCGCGCCGTGATCCGTGCGATTCGTCACTCCGAGCGCCACGCTCGTTCCCGGAGCAGCGGTGGATCCACCCACAGCCGTACCAGCAGCTCCACCTCGGTCAGATCGCTGTGGGAGCCTCTTACCCGAGCTAATACCCATGATGGACCGATTTCCATTGCCTCGGGCGAAGAGAGTCCCGAATATACTTCAGGCGACTTTGAGGATGAAGACCCGGACGAGAACAGCTATCTCAGCATGAGACGGGCCAGCGAGATCAACGCCGAAAAGGACCATTCAGACGAGATGGTTGACTCCGAGGTGGCAGAGGGCTCGACACCTACGGCCATGGCCGCCGCATTGAAGGAGCAGTTTCAGCAACAACTCCAGCAGCTTCAGCAGACCATGGCTATGCATTTCCAAAACCTCGCCCATATTCCGCAGCTCCCACAGATGCCTGGCATGCCTTTGCTACCAGACTACCAAGGCTACTTTCAGCGCATGCAACAGTACATGCCTGGCATGTCAGGTGCCAGGCCTGACTCTGCTGGCGGTGACTCGCCAAAGGTGGACGGCAGGTGGTGGGATCTGTCGTCTTATATGAGTGGCCCTTCAGCAGCACCAGCCCCGCCACCAGCGTACGAGGATATTTTCCCTCCCAAAGACATTGAGGAAAAGCAGCGCGCTGCAGCAGAGGCTGCCTGCGAGGCCGAGGCCGACATGAAGTGCTCCGCCTTGTACGATCCTCCCAAAACGAAATCGAAGAAGCGGGCGAGTAGAACCAAGCCCGCAATGGCTAGCAGTTCTGCCGAGAGCTCCGAGCTGGAAGTTCCTAGCGTTCTCAAGATTGGACGCAAGAATGCCATTACCAAAGAACAGCAAGATCAATTCCTGCGGGCCAGGGAGCAGAAGCTGAAGAGACTCAGCAACGATCGCAAGCTCTTCTTCGTCTGGATCCCCTTGCTACTGATTATGGTCTGCGCAATGCTTTACAGCTATTTCCCGAAGCTGTTCCCTTTCCTGTTTGAGTCGGCCACGGCTGTTATTCAGGTGGGACATGCCCGCGCCACTCGTTACTTGCAGAATAGACAAGAACGTGTCGCGCCAATATGATGAAGTTGGCTAAATCAACTTGACAACAAGGCCGTTAAACATGTGGCCCAACACTTGCCTTTCTTTTTTTGACGGTTTGAATCAAAGGCGCTTTCTCAATTACCAATTTTGCGTGGGTGTTCGGACTGTTGATTTAACTTGTTTCAAATGTTTCTATTGTGAATACTGTCCAGGTTGGTACAATGATGTATTCATCATTGGCCGCGCTCTTTAGACCAATTTTATTTACTATCGTCGGTCTTCGAGGCTGACTTGTCACGGGGGAAGGGTTGGAAAAGGATGTTCAAGGGCGAAAACTGGACTTTTTCCCTCCATGGGACGTGGTTTATTTTCTTGATTGGGAATGGTTTTATTTTACATTGCGGGGTTGTCATCTTGTCGGTTTATGTTTATGTTTATTAGGTAGATATGTACTAATTTCAGCGCCTGATGATGCTGCTACTTGACTACTTCGACTGCCCTCTGTGAATAGTGATGAACTTGATGAAGAGTGGACTGAGACTGGCATGGCGGCGTTGTATGTATTAGTTAGCTACCGTTCATAATGCCCTAGCAAAAGGGCCTGTCATTTATATACATGATCATCAAATCGTTACCATATCCCATCCCAAAAACTCTTGTTCCCGTCCCAGTCGTCATGATTACCCATGCTTGACTTTCCTTGTTCTCGTGCAAAAACCCCAAACAAACAACCACTCCGCGCGCTCAACGGACCCGAAGACCTCTCCACGGGCCATTATTCTGCCTGTCCTCTCCGAATGTGAACCGGGCCGGGATGACGGGCACGCTGGGGATTCCGCGCCCTTCATCGGGCACCACGCGCATGGGGCGGTGCGCCTCAGCAGCCCAGCCCCTCAGCACGCGGGCGCTCCCACCGCCGTCACTAACGTGGCGGGGTCGCGCAGCGGCCACTCCGCTGCTACTGCTGCAGCCTTGCCACTGCGGCTGCGGCTGCGGCTGCGGTTGGGGGCGGCGCTTCTGCAGCTTGTTGGCGGGCGGGACGCCATACGAAGGGGTGAGCCTGCGGCGGAACGAGGACGAGGAGGCGGCGGAAGAGGAGGTGGTGGTGGTGGCGGAAGAGGAAGAAGATCCGCGAATCTTGGGCAGGAAGAGGCTCTCGCGGGAGGGAAGCCGTCGGAGACGCTTCTTGGGCTGCTTGTCGTCGTGAACGGTGTTGGGGTGCGGCGGCGCCTGGTTCTCCTTGTAGGAGGAGGAGAAGTCGCCGTCGTCGTGCATGCTCTCATCCGAGTCAGAGTCGGGGGCAGCGGCGCGCTTAGTTCCCCGCGAGGACACGCTCGTGGGGGACTGTACGGGGCAGGGAGAAAATCCCTGGTGGTGGTGGTGGTGGTGGTGGTGCGGCGTGGCGAGCGGCCACTGTGGCGGAGGCGACGACGGCGGCGGCGGCGGCGGCGGCGGTTGATGGTGTGAGGTGGCTGGCCGCACGGGCAGGCTGGAGCCGGGCCGTCCGTGGCGGCTCGAGGGGATGGCGTTTGCCTGGAAGAAGCCACCGGCCATGAGCTGCTGGTAGCTAGCGAGGACCTCCTCACGCGACGGCCGGGCGGACTGAAACCCGGTGAACTGAAAGCCGGCGGCCGTCGCTCCAGGAACGTCAATCGGGGCGGCGGCGGCGGTGAGCCGGCTGCGCGTGCGCGAAGCGGGAGGGCCATCATTCTCATTGTCGCGCTCCGCCGGGTCTGTGTAGATGGATATGTTGTTGTGCTGCTGCTGCTGCTGCTGCGCATTCGTCGTCGTCACGGCCGTCGTCGTCGTCGCGGCAGAAATGACCACCGCCGGCGCGCCCGGCATCGTCATCTTTTTGGCATCGGGGCCGTCAACGACGACAGCAGTATCCCTGGGACGCAGACGCAGCTTGCCGCGGACGCCCTCCCAGACCTGCCCAAAGAGCCGGCTGCCCGTCTTGCGAGACCACGCACCACCACCGCTGCTGCTGCTGCTGCTGCTGCTGCTGTTGTTGTTGCTGTTGCTGCTGCTG